>BQNB010110554.1:0-18006 GCA_026074375.1 Tanacetum coccineum | reverse complement strand
ACAAGAATAATGTCCACTATATATAAACTTTTAAACTATAAGAGATAAAAGATTGGACTGTATGACAAAGACATATTGTAAAGAAAATAACAAAAAGCAGCATGTCTTAGTTAATGCAAGTTATATCAATTCTTGGGGAAATTGTGATCACTTATGCAAGGCAGGCAAGCATCTTATATAATTTGCATACCCAAAAGAAAAACAAATATAGGCAACTGTGTGTTTAACAAGTCCATGTCAATGCTTTTATGCTACCCCCTATACTTTGAATATATTAATGGAAGAAAAATGGTTGGATTGTGAGGTGCGCCAGTTAAAAACGGATAAAATGAGCCAGATTAGCCTAATGATTTTTATTTTTCCTAATTACAGGAAAAGAGTCGAGTAGACCCGCTAAATTCTGTTTTGGAAGTGAGCTTAGGTAATGGATTATCTATACAGATGTAGCATTAACTAGAGTTATAAACAATAAAATTGCATCGACTTAAGAAAACATTAACATTACGCCCTAAACACTTACGAACATCCTATGAGCAACACACATGTATGAAGTTATATGATGCTTCACGTAAGTAAAAGTTCAAATTTTCCCAAAAAACAAGCCCGGTGCAACGCACGGGTATGAACGCCTCGTGTGCGTGTATGATTGAGTTGAAACTTAGAGTAGATCGAGTGCATTGTGAGAAGCAATGCTCTACATATAGCATATGTGCCATATAAGGTGGGCTTAAGGTATGCACAAATATAAGGTGGACCATCTAACTTGGTTCCATTTAGTTGTAACTAACCATATGATAAAAATGAAACTAAGGTGGACCTGGCTCATCTAACTTAGTTTCATCTGAGCCGTCATATTGCAGTATGTTCCTTTAAGTTTTGGATTTCGTAGTTTTGGAAGTACTGCCATATTATCAACCGCCTTTAGAAAGGACACTCCTCTGTAAAGCTTTAAAAGCATCCAATGGTATAATGTTATTGAAGATGTGTGTTATACACCGTGTCTGTTAGCATTTACTTTCGTTCTGCACCACCCAGCAAGCCTTGATGATAAAAATGAAATTAAGGTGGTGGACCTTGCTCATCTAACTTAGTTCCATTTAGTTGTAACTCACCATATGTTGTTTAAATGTGACAGAGTTGAGGAATAAGATGTTACATTTGCAGTTTATGTCACATAAGTAATAACATTAAATGTATCAATGGACATATTCTTCCAGTTTCTCAATGGTTATATTGAGCTAATATGCAACTTTAGTTTGAAAACCTGTGAAGAAATGTCAAATATGCCTTTATAACAAGACAAAAGTAAAGTTCCTGTGTTTTAGTTGCCAAACAAGTGTATGGTTGACACAACATGACAATAGTTAAAGGCATACAGTATTTCCATAATAATCACATCCTCCATGTTCTTATTTTCATGGTACAAATTACATATTAGCATAAGTGACCTAACACAATGAAGTTACCTCTAGATGATTCTTGAATACATGTGTTAGTTCCATAAACCACCAAATGACCACATCAAGTGGGACTCCTGCTAGAACAATCTCTTATCTATTTCCTTATTTAAATTACCACAATATTCCCTCCAAAACCAAACAATCAGGATCTTATTCATAGAAAAAACCAACATGTCAACTGTAGTTTCCCTTTTTGTCCCTCATATTCCACTATGCAAATCACAAGACTTTTCAAAAGATACTAGAAATAGCCCATGTACAAAACCAGTTTTAGACACCAAATTCAACAGAAGAAACATGTTAAAAACTATTGGCTTGAGCTTCATAGGAGGATCAAGCAGTGGTGCATTAGCACATCCTGCAGCAAGAGCGGAACCTGAGAGTCCAGTTGCAGCAGCTTCAAGTAGAATGTCATATTCAAGATTCTTGGAGTACCTTGATGAAGGTTCTGTAAAGAAGGTGGACTTGTTTGAGAATGGGTCAGTTGCGATTGTTGAGATATTCAATCCGGCCCTTGATAAGATTCAGAGGGTTAAGATTCAGTTGCCTGGATTACAGCCAGAACTTGTTAGGAAACTAAGAGAAAAAGAAGTTGATTTTGCAGCTCATCCAACGGAAATGAATATAGTAGTCGCTGTACTTGACTTGCTGGCCAACTTTGCTTTTCCGTTGTTATTTTTGGGTGCTTTACTCTTAAGATCTTCATCTCAAAACACACCTGGAGGTCCTAACTTGCCATTTGGACTAGGAAGGTACGATCATCTAATAATGTGACACCCATGTACCTATCTTAGACGGGTCACATGAGAAAATAGGAATAGGTCAAACGGGTTAAAAGGCGTCTTGTAATATATTGATGCATACAACATCAAGAACTGTTTTATTCATATACCTAGGCTATTGTTTGAATTTTTCTATAAAAAAAAGGTTATTGTTTGAATAACTTTTTTGCAAATACAAGAGACACATTTTTTTAGCGAGTGTTTGAATAATAATGACAACAAAAAGAAGTGTTTGTTGGTCAACCCAACCTGACCCGGCCGATTTTGACACATACTAAGTTTTACTTGTTTCAGCCTAATCCCAGTTTGACCCGTTACCCATCCGTCCATCTTGTCATCTCTAAGCAATATTTGAACACCAAGATGGTTGGATTGAATATCTAAAACTTTGTACGTAAGTATCAGCAATAAAAAACTCGTTAAATATACAGGAGTAAAGCCAAGTTCCAAATGGAACCCAATACAGGCATCACATTTGATGATGTAGCCGGTGTTGATGAAGCTAAACAAGATTTTCAAGAAGTAGTAGAGTTCCTCAAGACCCCAGAAAAGTTTTCAGCAGTTGGTGCGAGAATTCCAAAAGGTGTACTTTTAGTGGGTCCACCAGGGACCGGGAAGACACTACTAGCAAAAGCCATAGCAGGAGAAGCAGGAGTACCTTTCTTTTCACTATCAGGATCAGATTTCGTTGAAATGTTTGTAGGCGTAGGGGCGTCTCGAGTAAGGGATTTATTCAACAAGGCAAAAAAGAACTCACCTTGTTTGGTCTTTATTGACGAAATAGATGCTGTTGGAAGGCAAAGAGGAACCGGAATTGGAGGAGGGAATGATGAGAGAGAACAAACATTGAATCAGCTTCTAACAGAATTGGATGGATTCAGTGGTAACAGTGGAGTCATTGTTATTGCTGCTACTAATAGACCCGAGATTCTTGATTCCGCTTTGCTTAGGCCAGGAAGGTTTGATAGACAGGTTGGTACTATAAACAAGCAAAAAACATTCCCACTCAAAAGGATTTAGTGCCCAGAAATTTTGGCGTCAAAAATCATGATCTTAAACTAAAAAGGAATAATGATCTTTAACGGATGGGCATTGTTGGATGCAGGTAAGTGTCGGTCTGCCAGATGTGAGAGGAAGGGAGGAGATACTAAAAGTTCATAGCAAGAACAAGAAGCTCGACAATAATGTGTCACTAAGTGTGATTGCCATGCGGACCCCAGGGTTCAGTGGTGCTGATCTAGCAAATCTAATGAACGAAGCAGCTATTCTTGCTGGCAGAAGAGGAAAAGATAAGATTACTTTAAAAGAGATTGATGACTCAATTGATAGAATCATTGCAGGAATGGAAGGCACTCAGATGACAGATGGAAAGAGCAAGATATTAGTAGCATATCATGAAATCGGTCATGCAATCTGTGCGTAAGTAGCCATCTCACTATTCTCACCACACATTGATGCAATATATTTGGTTTGTTTAGTGTGAATTATAAGTTCTTTTGATGTTTTCAGGACTTTGACTCAAGGGCATGATCCGGTGCAAAAAGTAACATTGATCCCGAGAGGTCAAGCTCGTGGACTAACATGGTTTACGCCTAATGATGATCCATCACTAACTTCTAAGCAGCAACTTTTTGCTAGAATAGTAGGTGGTTTAGGAGGTAGAGCAGCAGAAGAAATCATTTTGGGTGAACCAGAAATCACCACTGGTGCAGCAGGGGACTTGCAACAAATTACCCAAATAGCAAGACAGGTATAACCTCAACATTCTTATAAACCAAGTGTTGAACATAACATCAAGTGTATATATATTCCATATATTATAAAGAGGACTGTTTGACACCAAAAGTCAAAAAGGTAGACTGGAACTAAAATCCATGACAGCAGTTCATATGTTCTCCTTTTTAGCATAGAATAATTGCTTCTTACAAATAACGAAAATAACATAGGGTTTTCATTTATTTAGATGGTTACGAGATTTGGCATGTCAGAGATCGGGCCATGGTCGTTGATTGATCCAGCAGTACAAAGTAGTGATTTGGTACTAAGGATGTTAGCAAGAAACTCAATGTCCGAAAAACTTGCAGAAGATATAGATACATCAGTGAAAAGTATAATCGAGAAGGCGTATGAGATAGCAAAATCACATATAAGGAACAACAGAGATGCAATAGACACACTAGTAGATGTGTTACTGGAGAAAGAAACCATTACTGGTGACGAATTTAGAGCAATCCTAGCTGAGTTTTCTGATACATTTTCTGCAAATAAAAAGGATGACGTCCGAGAATTAGTTAACACATAGGCAGTTTCCGTTTCCCACACATTGTAAATACATAGCTCTAGAACTGTTTATGGTGCATGTATAAATTTTGTTTTTATATAAGCAATTCATCACTACACATTTACTATTTTCCATCCAAGTTCTTTACTCTTTAAAAAAGACTAGACGAGTACCCGTGCATAGCAACAGAATTTTATAGCGGCAGATAGTTGTGGTGATAAAAAAAGTTTATGGATTATAAAAGAAAAATAATAAAAGCTTGAGGATTTTGGATTAAACATAATGTTTTCCCGACTCGACGCGGCCGGTTTAACTGGTTGAACCGTTTCCGGTCGAAAAACGGGTCAAATTAAACCGGTTTTTATATTTTTGAAAGGTCGAACCGGCTGAACCGGTAACTCGGTGACCCGGTAACTTGACCAGGTCGAATAGAGACCTGACGGGTCAAATTAAACCGGTTTTTATTTTTTTAAACCCGGTTTGACCCGGTGGAAGACCGGGTTGACCCGGTGGAAAACCTGGTTGACACGGTGGTCGAATCGGTTGAACCGGTAACTCGATGACTCGATCGAGTCGAATAGAGACCCGGTTTCCAAAAAACGTTGATTAGTTTTCAAATATAAAATTAAGTACTGATTAAACATTGATTAGTTTTCAAATATAAAATTAATTTTTTATTTTTTCACTTTCAAGATTTGTTGATTTTTCTTTAGTATAGATTTGCGCTCGAATAAACTGAAACAATTTCTAAAGTTATGTGCTTTTTTTTAGTGACATTTGATTTGCTTAATAATTTTGCAACAATAAATTTTTGCGCACTCAGTATTTGTATTCATGGATCGCAAGCATACCTGCAAAAAGTATTTTCCATCTTTTCCTTCAAATGGAAAATAACAACCGTACAACTCCATTATCTATATTATCTTCTTCATGCACATTTTTAAAGTTATACGACGTCGTTTTCTTCTTTCTGTTACTATTCATTTTACTGTAGTTGCTACAGTGTTCGGCCCAATGGGCTCCCAGTTTGGGCCGGCCTAAATTTTTTTTTATAAATACGCAATCAAAAAAAATACTCGGCACAAAATAAAAGATATGAAGAATTTAAGTTTGAAGAAGATGATATCGAAGATGGAGATGATGATAACAAAAAGGTGCAAGGCCCTCATTATCCATTCAAAGTTGAAGCAAGAATAGATATCCCAACAACATATGATGGTACTGTTGATGTCGAAAAGCTTGATTCTTGGATTGATCAATTGGAGACTTACTTCACACTGTATGGATTTAGTAGCAGCGATAAGGTGGTTTTTGCACGGTTAAAACTTACGAGTCACGCTTTGGCTTGGTGGAATTCTCAATTAAAAAAAGAGGAGAAGATGTGAGTTGGAAAGAATTCACTCGATTATTACGTCGAGAGTTCTACCCGATGGGGGTATTCTCAAGACCATTGGACACGGTGGCATAATTTACGTCAACAACGAGGGCAAACTGTACAAGACTACACCACATAATTTCGTCGTCTTTCAGTGAACTTAGGGATTTCCATTGATACAGAAGACGTCTTTACAAAATATGTTGCTGGTTTACCACAACAGATTCAAACTAAAATGCGGCTTCATACAACAAAAAATGTTTCCGAGGCAAGTAGCATCGCGATGGCTATTGAATTTAAAAAAAGTCTAGTAGTCAAAAGTTTGAAGAAAGCTCAAAAGGCGAAGGTTCGAGCTGTGACCAGTTGAAGAAAGATTTAAAAAAAAAGGGAGAGATGCAATCTTCAAAAGGAAATAAATATTGTAGCAATTGCAGGATAACGGGACACACAGAAGAAGAATACTGGAAAGTACATCCCGAGTTGTTCTCGAAGAAGTGGATAAAAGATGATCGAAGCGGGAAACGTACAACTGCAACTGCCCAGGTCAATGATGTAGTAGAACTTGAGTCGGTTTAATACCAGACAAGAGTTTGTTCTTGACGACGAAGCAAAAAAGAAAAGTTGTTGAATACGAAAGAACAACCTGATAAAAAGGAAGAGTTATTCACTCTACATATCCAAGTGAAACAAGAACTAATCGAAGCCATAATCGACACGGGTAGTCAAAAGAATCTGATATCTGCTGGTCTCGTGCAAAGATTGGGTCTGACAACCACTCCACATCCTCGTCCTTACTCCTTGGGTTGGATCCAAAAGGATATGGATACACATGTCAATAAACAATGTAAGTTTCAATTTGCTATCTCGAATCAATATGTAGACGAAGTATTATGTGAAGTGGTTCCGTTAGATATTTGCCAAGTAATTTTTGGAAGCCCGTATCTTTGGGAACGAAATGCAATTTATTTTTGACGTGCACAAAAATATCAATTCGAGAAAGATGGGAAAAAATATCTCGTAAATAGGAGCAAGGGAACGAGGAATGTCGAGTTTACCACGGCTTGCCAAGCACGTCGATTAGTGAACGCGTCTCAAGTCGTTCTGCTCTCACTTGTACGCCTCATGAAAAGCGCATATAAGGTATCTGCCTTATCTCATATTAATAATCAACCTGAAAATATTAAAGCAACATACCCTACGGTATTTGAAGATGTTTGTGACATGCCAATGAATCAAGTTAGTGAACATAACGGCCAACTAATAGCAGATTCAACTTCGCCTAAGGTTGGTATGTATCGAAACTCGGCTTTAGAGAACGATGAGATAAAACGCATGATCGTCAGCGAGTTGAAGGAAATTTTCAAGAAGGTGATCGTCACAAAACTGAAGAAAAGCTGAAAACTGAGGGTAAGAAAATTAAACTCATTCGTTATGGGCCGTTTCGAATCCTTAAGAAAATCGATAAGAATGCGTGTCAACTAAAACTACCAGCATATATTAAAACGCCCCTTGAATAATATTTGACTCAAAAATAACCAAAAATATAAAGCTTTTTAATAATATCAACCAAAAGAACTTCACGTTGTTACTTAACAATTTTTATTTTAAAATTTTATATAACCAAAACCCTTATAAACTTTAATATTCAAAATTAAAACCAATAAGTCTTTTCGGCAGGAAAGAAATCCTTTAAATTTTTATTCATTCTAATGTATCATCAAGCATGAGTTTACGGCGTAACCTAAGAGATGGTTACGGCGTAAACTTTGACTCATTTTATATTGCGGCGTAAACATAAGTTTACGGCACCTCAGAATGTACCCCATTTTATGTTACGACGTAAACTTCTTACATGGGCAAAATACTTAAAATACAAAAAGCCAATATAACATCTATTCTCAAGACCCAATCCAAATCATGAACTATATTCAACAAACTTCTTTGGCGACATCCTTCGCCAAAGTTTCCCTTTCTTAACTTTCATTAGACAACAAAATCATGAACCTTTAATAAACATTCCTTGACCGATTTATTGCTATACATACATATTCCTTCTAACATTACTTGACAAACAAACTAGACACTAACATTGAACCCACACATGACATATATGATCGTTTAACTATCTTGTTCGACCCAAAATGAAATTGACCCATATAACATACAAGAAATTTACCAAAAACGACAATGGACACTTGGGGCTTCAACTTCAATACTCCTTGATCCAAAAGAGGGTCTTCTACTTACCAAATCCAAAATGCTTAACCGATTATGCCACAATTAGTTCTGCTCATTACCCTTATCTACGCCACTCAAACCTACAAAACACTTGGAAACTCATACGTAAGCAAAAACCTTAGTAAGTATATGACATAAACACCATTCATTATGTTACGATAGTGATATCTAGCCGTAACTCATTCAAGGAATACATTCACACAATTTACATACCTTTCACAAGCATAAATAATTATGCTAACATTACATTACTAGCATTGGATCCAAGCTACATACATTTACAAATTCTTTGAACAAAATTAATCATAACATAATAAAATTCACATTATGATCACATTAACATATTTAGTCAATATATTTACCTTAATTATGCCACTAAACTCATACTTGAATTCACTGCTTGATCCTCCTTTGCTTTCTATGAGGAAATTAACCCTAATAACAACTAATTAGTATTCTAGGATCATTAATTAACCACTTTTAACCATCATACCCCAAATCAATACATAAACCCTAATTCCAAATTAAGGGTTTCACTTACTTGTTATAGGGAAAGAAATTAAGGGTTCCTAGCAGCTTATGCTTTTTTTCTTCTTGTTCAATTTCATCAATTTGATCAATTTCCAAATCTTCCTCTTTTTTCCTTTCTTGTTTGAGTCGACACAGAGTACACACACACCACACCTATACTTTTGATAATTCTAGAATTTTGCCAGGTGTTTCTTATAACTATATTTATAAATTTAAGTTTGCCAAATTGGCAACTCTAGTCCTTCATGTCTCATTCTTCCTAGTTTCAACATATATCTTTTAACTATTTTACATTTACTGATTTAATATTTATAACTTTACCATTTTTCTTAATAATACATTCCAAAGGATTATTTACTATTATTCGTACCCTAAAATAATAACTTGTCGGGAAATAGGTGTTACCTATATGGAGATGTATCTGGCGATTAACGTTGACAAGTTAAAGTTGTTTAAGCCATCTATGCTTAATGATGATCCTGGAGAGTCATTACCCTCGGTTGATGATTTGGTCACAGGACAAGATGCGGTGTTAGAAGAAGATACCATTATTGAACGAAATACGAGCTCCACCCGTCGAGGTGAAAGAAAATCATATCGCATCGGGAGAAAAGGGCAGCACCCAAATGCATCTAAATGGGTTTCCAAGGAAGTTGGAGAAGCCCAATTTCCTCATCTACAATTTTAGGCTCCTCTTCTTCGGGAAAGGGGAGGAGTGATCCGGGATGGTCTCGAGCAAGTAAAAGCACGTGTCTAATAATAGGTGATAAGTTAAAGATTGTTTTTAAAATAGATGATAAGTTATGAGTCATAACTTTATCATGTAGTCTTTCTTATCTCTTTAGTTATAAGTTATGAGTCATAACTTTATCATGTAGTCTTCCTTATTTCTTTAGTCATAATATAAATAGGGCATATGGGAAGAGAAGAAAAGAGGGCCTCGAAGAAAAAGTTCATTGTAACAGAAAGTTTGGTGAATTGTTTTCTTAAAGAGAATTAAATAAAATAAAGACCCATTACATTCCTTTGTGTTTATCCCAGTTACATATTCGTTGTTAAGCATTTGATTCAAAGCCTTGTTCTAGTCTTTTAACAGATCAAGTTTGTGGGGCCTAGCTTTCTCTTTTCTTTTAGCACCAATATTTTATATGGGTTTTAGACTTTTAATAAAGATTATATCTTTTGAATTTATAATTTTAGTCCCTATCTTTGCTTTAAATCTGTAGCCAGTTTAAGCAAAAAAATAAAATAAATAACACTATATTTTCGGTTTAAAAAGTTGAAATACGTCAAATGGTTTTTACTGATATATTTTCAGAAAAAAATTACAAATCGTCTTATACTATATATTAATATTGTAATTATTAGACTTTATGATTGTCGTAAAAGGTTTGAAAAATTCTATAGTAAGACTTAGAAAAAAAATTGAAAAATCTATCCATAGTAGAATGAGATTAATAAGTTGCTATATGTTAATTTAGTGGTGCTTTAATTTCCGGAGTTGGGCTCATCAGCATTATGGCACATGGCCTCTTGATGTGCGGTTGTCGTATGACTTCTACACGAGAAGTTTTACAACTCCCTATGCAGTGCACCTAATCGTTGTAGTGTAGTATGGGCAAGATTCGGGGTTGTTTATCGTTCACTTGAGGAATAGGTTGGGAAGGCTTGATCACGGTCTAACATAATTCTAGAGGTTAAAAGAAGATTATTTTTGTATTTTTGTATTTTATAGGAAACAGTAACATATAGTGAGAGAAGGTTGGTTTTAGCTATTAAACTAAATAATAATCTAAACTAATGGTGATAACAATAAGATAAAAGATTGTGTCTATTTAATCATGTATTACTCCCTAGATTGCTTCTCCTAGTGTTTGTGCGTTGTAACCTTGTGATATCTAATGTAATTATTTCTAAAGCCATGAACGAATATACACACGACCCGCCGTCTACTTAAGTATGCTGCTAAAGCAAACGCAAAATCATGCAAAGGAAGTATGAAGAATATTACACGGGCCCCTTAGGAGTACCCAAGAGTGTAAAAAAACCAATGTAAAAAATACATTAAAAGTGGATCAACTATATTAGGGGGCAAGGTAGTATGAAGACTGTTACCCGATGGTATCCTTTCTACACAATCACGTTTCCCTAGACATATCAACAAAGATTATAGACAGAAAGTAGGTTTTCTAAGACCTAACGTGCACATCCATCATAAGAAGCAATATCACTAAGATCTACATTCTAGGTTTCATACAATCATAAATAAACACAATAATAGGTTTAGCCAAGCATGTTAAATATAAAGCAAGAACAATAGATCAAACAATACATAGACATATTGAATGATAAAGTAAACCTTACTTGATTAAAACATGAATTGGAAGAGGAACAATAGGGTTTTTAGGCCCTAAAATCGTCTCCTACAGCTGCTAAACAAACTAGAGTTCGTACCCTCTTTTTATTCTAAAGTTACACACACAAAACCCTAAATTCGAGTTTGTATAAATAAGAAAATCGACGCGACGGCGTCGCGTTTTAATCGTGACGCCGTCATAAAATGATTCTTCTATATTTGCGTTTAAGTCGGTACGGGCTGACGCCGTCTTGAAATATGTGACGCCGTTACTTGATGAGTTGTGACAGCGTCGTGTATAGAGTATGACGCCGTCTCCAGGCTCTGTGAGCACAAATCTTCAAGAGTCTTGGTGTTGGTTTGTAATCTCGTTCGTTTCTTCTCCAAATGAGCCTAAGTCACGTTTAATTCATCTAAATATCAAGAAAATCCTAATACTTACTTTGCGGTCTCGGGATGCATCACTAAAATAAGTTTTAGAATTTAATATACTACCGGTACACTCATATGAATTTTACTAACACCAAAAATTCCAGAAAAGGTGACGAAGACCACACGTACACATCCATAACGACGGAATAGACACATGTGACTGCTTACTCCTTAACTCGAACCGGGTAAAGATATAATCATCTTGGGTTACTGACGATAGGTACCTGTATTCTTAAAGATCTAAGGGCGAACCTCACATTTTGGGGGTGAAATTTTAAGGGTTATTGTGCTAGTCATATAAATTCCTATCCATGGGACGCTAGTAATACTCGGTTTTCGTTGGTATGTGTCGTAAAAAAATTTAAATTTTGGTAAAAATCACCCTTTTATGCTATGTTTCGATATATTACCCATCTTTTTAAGGACAAAGCAAATGACAAATGAAAGAATAGTTTCTAAGGCTTATTTCCCCCTACACTTATTTTGAACATTGTCCCCAATGTTCTCTGGAAGTACCCGTTAAAACAGATAAAGGGAAAAGAAAACAAGGAAAAGAAACTAGTACTCCCCTGGTTTACTCAATAATGGAGAAGAAACATGCGATAACTGGTTAAATCTTCCTCCGAGAATCATCCAATGAAACTTCCTAAGAACTTCCAAGCTTCTTCTCATCAAATATAACCTGTAATCAAAGACAGAGAAAACTATACCAAGCATAAAATGTGCGATTTACCAATATACAATATGAATTTAGGGTTCGACTCGATAGATAGGATGAAAGAATTGTTAAACTTATCAGGTTTTGCAGGTTTATACAGAAGAATACCTATATTAAATGTTGCACAAGTTTTATTTTAAAAAATAATCAAAAACTTTTGAGTTTTCTAGACTTGGGCGTTTGACGCCGTCGGGGTTGGTGTGACCCCGTCACAGGTGTCGAGGTGACGGCGTCACTTATTAATCGCGACGTCGTCTTCACCGTCTGTGAAAACAAAAATTTTGTTTTTGATGAAAAATTTCCTGCACTTGATTCCATAAGTTAGTTTCTGTATAAATTACCGTATAAGACCTGAGATTTAACAATTCAATCATATGACTCGATACTGACGCAAATTAATCTAAACAATTCATTTAACATGTTTGAATTTTGGCTCAAAAGCCGGATAAATTCCCCTACACTTATTGTTTGCAAAATACCTTTGATTGAAATTAAGACGAGGTTAAAGATAATGCAAAGCATGATTACAAGATAATTCAAACATAATAAAACAAACAGTGAAGAATTAAAACACACATGGCACTCCTAATTTGCGGGAAAAGTAAATTGGGTTGCCTCCCAATAAGCGCTTGTTTTTGTTCGAGTCACGAGCCTGACTCCACCCTTATTTAACAGATAAAGGGGAGGGTTCCCATACACTTGAGTTCAAGTGCGGGTGATAGTAACGGTACATACCATCGTGATGAGAAGGAGCCATATGTTGAGAAATTTGTTGTTGAAGAATAGACTCTAAACGGTGTGCTTCTGGAATTCTACCTCTCTCTACTTCATTTGGCCTATCAAATAAACTAAGTTCTTTTCCTAGAGGAGAAACTTCCTTAGATTCTAATCCCCAATCATCATCAAACATCTCCCAATTTGAAATATCAACACCTAGGGATGCACTTTTTCCTAATAAACCCGGTTTAAATCCATAATGTTTCTTAGGATCATCGATGCATGGGCGATAATAGCAATACATATCCTTAGGGTGGGAAGATGCCACGTGAGGTAAAGGTGGTGTATTAATGGTTAATCTATCTACTTCCTTCATCTTAAAACTATATGGACTATGTGGTTTGATGGGTGGTTCGGGGCCTCTTTCTTCTCCTAGACTTACATCTAAGGATATACAATTTGGTAAGGGTTGTGGTTGAGGCTCTGGTTCATCAATACTAGGAATTTCCTTAGAGATAATAGGAATGTCATGATTACAAGTATTCAAGCCTAAATCCTCTAATGGTGTTTCATCTAAAGGTTGTACCTCAATTGGGATTCCTAAAGTCTATTCTACTTCTTCCGGGTAAGTCGCAGGCGGTGTGTATTCCTCAAATGACGGGAGGACTTGTGGGGTACTTTGTGGGTCTGGATTTTCCACATTATCCCATGCTATACCTCTATACATCTGAACCTAAACATTTTCATTTCCAAATAATCTTTTTGCATGAACCTTCAAATTCTCTATTTCCTGTTCGAAAATAATGTTTGGTGGGTTATCCCATTCTTTTTTACCTTGGGCAAAGTTTTCAATGGTTTCCCATGCCTCTTCACCACTTAATTCCCTAAGGTTCCCGTCTGCTGCAAAGTCAAGGTCCATTTGGGTATATTGGTCAACGTGATGATAAAACAATTGAGCAAGGGACCATAAATCGAGGCCATGATGAGGGACTCTTTGGATTAAGTTTTTGAAACGAGTCCACGCATCATAGATAGGTTCATCTTGATGTTGTTGAAACACCAAGGTATATATTTGGAATGGGAAGGTTGTATTTCGTGGAGGATTTTGAAAGGGTACGGTTGGTGGTCTTTTATACATCATGATGGTGAACGAAAAAGTGATTTACAAAACAAAGGGCACAAAGAAAAGATAGACTATGAGAAACCTAATATACGGAAATTAAATTCTCACTTGAAGGGATTCAAGCGAGTAGAACTAAGCTAAACTATGATCAAAACCTAACTATTCCCCAGGCGGCGACGCCAAAAACTTGATGTGCGGTTGTCGTATGACTTCTACACGAGAAGTTTTACAACTCCCTAGGCAATGCACCTAATCGTTATAGTGTAGTATGGGCAAGACTTGGGGTTGTTTATCGTTCACTCGAGGAATAGGTTGGGAAGGCTTGATCACGGTCTAACAGAATTCTATAGAGGTTCTAGGGAAGATTATTTTTGAGATTTTTGTAATTTTATGGAATGTAGGTAGAATACATATTTTTGGGAGAGGTTTGGTTTTAGATATTAAAACGAAATTATAATCTAAATAATGGTGATAACAATAGATAATAAGTTCGTGTCTATATATCATGTATTTACTCAATAGTTTGTTTCTCTAGTGTGGTTGCCTTGTTAACTTGTGATGATCTATGTTAATTATTTTACCTAAAGCATGAACGAATTACACAACCGCGTCCTACATTAGTATGCCGCTAGAGAGCAACACGCACATGGAAGGTAGTATGAAGACTAGTACTACGGCCCCTGGGAGTACAATAAGTGCATGTGAAATACATTAAGTGGATCATACCATATTAGGGGGAATGTTAGTATGAAGACTGTTACCGATGGTATCCTCTTTCTACACATCCACGTTTCCCAAGTCAATATCAACAACGATTATAGGACAGAAGCTAGTTTTCTAGACCTAACGTGCATCATCATCACTAGAAGCAACATCATATGATCTCAACATTCCTATGTTTCATACAATTCATAAATAAAACACAATAATAGGTTTTGCCCAAGCATTTTAAAAGATAAAGCTAAGAATAGCCAAGCATGTTAAAGATAAAGCAAGAATAATAGATCAAACAACACATAGACATATTGAATGATTAAGTAAACCTTACTTGATTAAAACATGAATTGGAAGAGGTACAATAGGGTTTTTAGGCCCTAAAATCGTTTCCTATAGCTGCTAAACGAACTAGGGTTCGTACCCTCTTTTTATTCTAAAGTAACACACACAAAACCCTAAATTCGGGTTTGTATATATATGAAAATCGACGCGACGATGTCGCATTTTAATCGTGACGCCGTCGTAAAATGAATCTTCTAGATCTGCGTTTGAGTCGGTGCGGGCTGACGCCGTCTTGAAATATGTGACGCCGTTACTTGATGAGTCGTGACGGCGTCGTGTATGGCTTGTGACGCCGTCTCCAGGCTCTGTGAGCACAAATCTTAAGAGTCTTGGTGTTGGTTTGTAATCTCGTCCGTTTCTTCTCCAAATGAGCCAAAGTCACGTGTAATTCATCCAAATGAGAAATACCTGAAAAGGAACGATTAAGTACCTATTTTGGGCATAAACACACGATTTTTGGGGTTAAACGACCCCGAAAAAGTGTATAAAATGATACCTCATCACCTCTAAATTTCATGAGACGGCCCTAAGCATTATAAACACATATCTGATATTTCAGTATCTCACTTACCTCTATACCCTCAAAACACACCAATCCTCACCACCACCGGATGTCTCAACCACAATTATACCGCTCCACCACCCGACCTCACCATCTCCGAACCAAAATACCGCCACGGAGAGCCCAACCACCACAGTCCACCACCAAAACAGCACCTCCACTAAGTGATCAGAATGTTGAGGGATTGATTTCGTTAGGAATGTTGAGAGATTGATTTCGTTAAAATGTGCATACGAGCAAATCCTCAGTTTTGTTTCTTCAGGTTTGTTTGTTTGCTGGTGAAAGTTGCGTATGGTGAAGGTGAATAAAAGATGCCCTAAATATGTATCTGACCCAATTATATTAAAGAAAGTGACCCAAAATTATGTATCTGATCCCGAATAAGGACTTGTAAAACTTAAATGATTTAGATTTTAAAACAATAAAAGCATATTGTAGCAATTTAAATTACCTACTAATATGTTAAATTAATAATAAATAAATAAGGATGCCTATTCTAGTCATTTGACATATTAAGTATTTGTTAATTTATTTTGTCAAACACTTAAAAAACTGATTATTTAAGTATTGTGATATCAAACAACATAATCATGTAAAGCCTAAAAGAAAACAACACTTTTTGCTCACTAATTTATGGATTTGAGCCTACCCAAACATAATTCATATAGTCACACAATAGTCATCGGGTACCCGCCACCGCATTACGCGGATACCATTCTAGTAATGAGTAATGATTTAAAGTTCAATCAATCTTCCCATAAACAGGTAGCTATAGCCTGTAGGTACAAACGCCATGATGAAAATCAAAACAACATATTTTCGACATGTTCTTTTATTTTGTTATATAGTGGTGTCATGACTAAAGTGGTCTCATGGGTTCACACGTACCCCACTAAAACACAAATACACCAAAAAAATTGAGAAATGTCATGGCGTGAGCTGGTATATACCAGCCCAAGACTGACGAGCCGAGCTCCGGTGTGATGCGTGATGCCATGGTTTGGGATCTTAGACAACGGCAAGCTATGTCTTGACGATACCGAATGCTTTTAAATGGACTAGAAATCTGCCTCCATATTCGCTAACTCCTCTTCCAAACATTGTCCGTGATCCTCCAATATGTGTCCCTACTTTACGGTTTCTAGAAAAAGTTACAGTTTGCCCCTGTATTGGTTCTTTTAGGTCTTTCATTCATCAGTTTTCTCATTTAGCTCAGGATAGAACACGTGTTAAATAAAAATCTTCAATTATATATCAAAACTTAAGCAAACGAAAAAAACATTATTATCCTCTAAAAGGCTTATGATTGTGTTAGTTGGGGGTTTATTCAACATATTCTTCGTCAAATGGGATTTGGTGAGAATTTGGTGTAAATGGATTGATTCATGTCAAAATTCGGCTTTCGTTTCAGTTCTTGTGAATGGGTCACCTACTAGTGAATTCAAAATGGAAAGAGGTGTTAGACAAGGTGACCCATAATCTCTATTTTTGTTTCTTATTGCGGCAGAATGGTTCAATGTGACCTTGAAGAGAGCGATTTTAAATGGGATATTTAAAGGAATTTATGTGGGAAATGAGGAGGTTCAATCTCACACTTACAATAAGGGCTGAGAATACGGACTGTTCGACCCGACCGGACCGGAAAACCGGACTGAACCGGACCAAACGTATTTCGGTCCGGTCTTCGGTCCGGCGTTTTGGACCAATTCGGTCTTCGGTCCGGTCGGTCTTACCAAAAACCCGATGATTATGCCTTGTAAGACCGGACCGACCCGGACCATACCGTACCATTTCGGTCTGGTCATCGGTCCGACATTTTAGACCAATTCGGTCTCGGTATGGTCCGGTCTTGGCCGGTCCGGTCCGGTTTTGGACCGATGCTCACCCCTACTTACAATATGCGGATGACATGTTGATTTTTGGTAAGTGGAATGTTGCAAATGCAAAGAATCACATGAGGATCTTGGAGTGTCTCCAACAAGCATCCGACTTGAAAATAAACTCGAATAAATCCAAGGTATACGGTATTGGCGTGAGTAACGTAGAGGTTTTTTTTATTGCTAATCGAATGGGGTGTTCGCCGGGTAGAATGCCATTTACTTATCTTGGCATTCCGATTGGGACTAATATGAGAAGAATTGCAAGTTGGAATGAGATTATTGACAAGTTCAGAAAACGATTGAGTGTCTGGAAAGCTAAATATTTATCTTTTGGTGGCAGGTTAACGTTGGTAAAGTCAGGTAGTGTTTCTCTATATTTTTTTTCTCTCTTTCGAGCACCAATGGAGGTGATTAATGTTGGGTATTTTTTCTTAGCCCATGAGGATTAATAGCCCAACACATTGAGGCCCATCTTGGGTCTATTTAAGGACT
>BQNB010110553.1:9555-22534 GCA_026074375.1 Tanacetum coccineum | reverse complement strand
GGGTTATTCCACTAAATAGTGTAGTAGTCCTTAGGTATGAAAAAAGGAGTAAAAGTAAGAATAAGGGGAAAGTGTCGACTGAGATGAAGCTAGTACTGGAACAAACCCAAGAAGGTACTAGTTATGAAGTCTCGGTAAACGCTGAAGGGGTTTAAGAATTAAAAAGAAAAGTTAAAATAAAGGGTGAAAAAAATAAGCCCTCTTTACACTTAGGCAGAAACTGGGTCAATACATCTGCTGTCGCGAATCATAAAGATGATTGCTGACATTAAAGTTTGACATCATGGACCCATTGATGCAATGAACAACCCTCCCTAGCCACTCAGAATCTCTCAAAAGATTTCTTTTTCATTTCTCACAGAGATTACAAGCATTTCTATCAACCTTCTCACTTTGAGTTAGTTGGTATTGAAAAGGTGGCAGTCTGCTCTAGCCTCCAATCACTAAAATCAAAGTACACTATTGAGTCTAGATCCAAAAGAGATCATCCATAAATCTCATTAGGATACTTGTCAAAATTATGCTTGCTAAGTCACATAATGTGAATAACAAGAAATATATAAAGAGTCCTACGCATTATCCTTGTGATTTTTCCAGAACATCTGAGTGATACTTAAGTATTCACAGTGAAGATGGAAATCCTGCTTGAGCCAACATCAAACAAGCTCATGGTAGGTGACTTGTGAGATTCTATACGAATCAAACTTGTGAAAACTGGAAAGAAATGATGGTGTGATTCTATATGAATCAAACTTGTTCTAGGATATGAATTGACGATTGATGAACTTTGAAATGCTTAAAACTCACGATGTGTCGCAAAAACACTTTAGCAAGTGACACGTTGATTGATTTTCAAATCAATTTTTATTTCAATCAGCGAGATAGTAACTCGTTGGTTCACTCATACCATGCTGTCTGCTTTGAGACGTTCCGGTAATGAGAATGGCTAGTACAGCTGTGAAACCCTGTCAAGAAGATTCTTCAGAATTCTATCTGATCACAAGCAGTATTTATACTGATCTACGAGGAACCGTGGTTATTACAACCATATTCGGCGGAGTGACAAAGACACTTTCGTCCATATCTGTTGATTATCACTAACCTAAACCTGTAGGTATTCCCTATGATGGCAGCAACTAGACATGGACGATTAAGACTCATAGCCGCATACTCATACTCGACTGACATTCATAAAGACATCATAAAAGCACAAGTACATGTTTCAAGACTTCCGCTACTCTAATACCATACATCTTTCTTGAAGCGACGAAGTATTATGTTGATATCGTACGTCCTCTATAAAGTGACAAAGTGTTAAAGTTAAAGAATATCAAGAAAGATAGCTAAACACGCTTTCAAAATCAAGAAAAGTTTAAGCATGTCGGTCCAAAGGTCACAAGTGCACAAGATGGAAAAGTTCACAAGATGATGATAAAAGACATTTTATTTGGCTGATGCTTTCTAAGTGCTCAAGATCATATTCTCAAGTTAAAGATGCAAGTCAAAGCCTAAGATCAATGATCACTACAACATATCACAAGCTAAATATTGAAGTTAAAGACTACGAGCTCAAGACTAAAGTCAAAGCATAGTATGCTAGGTTTAAGTTTTTGTAAATTGGAGTGACCTCCCTTAAGGGGAGATTGTTAGAAACACAAAAAGTATCGGTCACTTCTAATATAGTTAGTCGTAGCTCGTAGATTAATCAAATGTATTATTAGTAAGCTAACCGAGCCAAAGACACATGAAAAGCCCATTAGGAAAGCCCATGGCCGGTTACTTAAGTTGTATAAATACCCTCTCCACACATGGAGAGAGTGTTGGTTGGTTGGTTCATTCACACATAATCTAATCTTTCATTCTTTCTTACTTTCTCTTACTAGAACCTTCCTCCCATCCACTTTCTTTCTCTAGAATATCTTCATAGCTATTTGGTGGTATAGATTACTGGCATATTCTACACATGACTATTATAATGTCAAAGAGGCAGATAATTAGACCATATGGCAACTTTCTGGATCATAAAGGATTTGGTGATAGACATTAAATTGAGAAGTTCAGGTCACATTAAAGATTACCTTATTGGTGGGTGAGAAAAATAAGTAATGGGTCAAAATTTATATGTTATGGTTAATAGTTGAAATGTCAATATAGGTGGGTTGATCATTTGCATTTTTTCTAATGCAATTAATACTTATTGTGTTAAATATGATTACAAAACATGTACTATGAAAAATTATTTAAAAGGGCATATAGGAGGTTGTAAGCATCTGAATACACTTTAGGACTATCAACTAGTATAAATTTAAGCTACATTTTTAAACTTTATCCAGTTTACCCCAGGGACGACATATAATCAAAATCAAACCATATCAGGTAAATGGTTGATTCTAGATACAACCTAACTTAAACAATATTAGGAAAGAGTCAACGACCTACATACGTGTATACTGCAACACATTACGAGAATATGAAAGAAATCAAATGTATGTGTTACAAATGGCATATCTGGCATAGAATTATAAAAGCCTAAAACAGCAAACCAAAGAACACCAAGAAACAAAAATGAATGTAGACAAACAAAATTTGGGTATGTATGTCACCTATTGATCTATAGCTTTCAAACAGAATTATATGTACAATAATGTATGTATATGAGTACATGTATTACAATTCATTGAATATTACCACATGTAGTTTATTAAATGCCAAGAACACATAAGTTACTCTTTAAACAACTGCTTGAAGAATTTTAAAAGGCTTTAAAATGATCTGCAACATAAGAATAAAAATGTATAAGCAGAACCCTCAGCCCCACCCCAAAATTAAAACCCTAAACATATATAAATTAAAGACAGATAAACCTTCCAAATCCGTGTAGGTTGTAGGCATGGTACTAATTACAAAATCATAATATCGCCTACATGGCCTCGATATCATAGGAAAAAGCTTTGTCGGAAATTATTATATGGTAATGGTAACCGCAAGTCTAAACATTAAACAAACATAATCAGTCTAATTGAAATCATTTTGATAACTCCCAACAACACAAAGATAACCTCTATATACATCCATTGACTATATAATTAGCAATCAACCATAATAATATAGTGATATACAAACTATTGAAGAAGAAATAGTTTAGTTACCTTGATAAAGGGCTTGAGAGTCGAGAGAACATGGCTGAAAGCCGATTATGGAGTAACAGCTTTGATGTCAAAATATTGAGGTGTGACAGAGTGGCTAGAGATTAACAAAGGAGGGAGAGACTGGATAAAGAAGATAGGATCGATGGAAAATGGTAGGATAGACTGAAAATTTTAATTTTAAATAAGAAAGAGAGAAAATAGATTTGGGGAAAAATAATTTTAGGAGGGCTATTCAAAATTTTCATTTGGGGTGAAGGGCTATTCAAATTTTTATACAAAAATCAGATGCAGGAATTGCAACGCTTGTAATAAAAATATTGCATTACATCTACAAATGTAACACTTATTTTGCAAATGTTGCTTAAAGTTTAATATCCTCTAAAATACAACAATATTAGAAAGTGTTGCTTGTAAAGTGTTACAATAGCCACATTTTGTTGTAGTGTTTTGTGCAAAATATGTCTACTCCTAATTCTGTGCATAATACTCATGTCAATTCAAAACATGGAGATGATTATGTAGAGGATCCCGATCCAATTACTAGGATAAGTAAGTTGGATGTTAGTGATCCTTTACATCTTCATCCTAATGACTCTTCTATTTTAATTGTGGTTTCAATAAAACTAAAAGGAACTAAGAATAATCAAGTATGGTCTTGTGCTATGCTTTTGGCTTTAGAAGGGAAAAATAAAACTGGTTTTATTGATGGGTCTTGTAAAAGATCTAAAACTGATGAGATTCTTGGTAGACATTGGGACAGGGTGAATGTAGTTGTTTTGGGATGGATATTAAATTTAATTTCTGAGGAACTTTTCTTGGGTCAAATTTTCTCAAAAAGAGCAAAACATGTTTAGGAAGAACTTAAAGAAACTTATGATAAGGTAGATGGGTCAATAATCTTTGGTTTACATCATCAAATTCATACTTTAAAGCAAAATGGTTCATCTATTGCTGATTATTATCATAAGTTGAATGCTTTGTGGAAACAATATGATGCTATGATTGAATTGCCTAAGTGTGTTTGCAATGCTTCTAAGGGTTTTAAGAAACATAATCAGTTAATGAAACTTATGCAATTCTTAATGGGTCTTGATGATTCTTACATGCAAATTAGAAGTTCTATTCTCTCTAGAGAAGTCTTACCTAATGTCAAAAGTGCTTATGCTACTATTTCTATTGAGGAGTCTTACAGAGTTGCTTCTAGTAGAGTTTCTGGTTCCTCTTAGAGGGGTCAGGCTTCTGCTTTTGTTTCTAATATGCCTAATAGAAGTAATTTTTAAAGAAATAATCAGAGTTTTAATAATAGGCCCACACCAAATAACATGAATAATAATAGGCAAAGTGGGGGTTCTGGTCTTGTTTGTGAGAACTGTGGTTTTAATGGTAATACTATTGATAGATGTTTCAAAATCATTAGATATCCTGCTGATTTTAGAAATAAGAAGTTTGGTAGTCAAAATCAAAAAAATAAAGGTGTTTCTAATAATAATTTTGTTGGGACTAGTTCATCTTTTGGATTTTTCAAATGAACAAATGGCTACTCTCTTATCTCTTATCAAAGACAATAAAACTGGGAAGAATGTGCAGGCTAATATGGCAAGTACTTATTTGAATCAAAGCTCTGTTTTTCTTAAAAATTTTAATAAGTTTTTTTGTTCTAATGCAAATTTTAAACCAGGGTTGGTTAATTATGGAAAGATTATTGATTCAGGGGCAAACCAACATATAACTTACACCGATAAGGATTTAGATAATGTTCTTGATATTTTTCATCTTAAGATAAAAGTAGGTCATCCCAATGGGACAGAGGCTTTTATTTTAAAGATTGGAAATCTCAGGTTATCTAATAGATTAACTTTGTATGATGTGATGGTGATTCCTGAATATTGTGTCACTTTGATTTCTGTTCATAAAATGGCAAAAGAGAACAAGATTTTTGTTGTCTTTGATGAGAGTAAGTGTTATTTTGTGAATCAGGATTTGAATCTGAAAAGTGTTCTGGGGACTAGTGATCAGTGTGAAGGGTTATACTACTATAATGATCAAGGTGCTAGGGTTAATAAGAATAACCTAAGTTTTCAATGTTTGTTATCTCAATATGATTGGCACTGTAGACTGAGTCACCCTACAAAACCTGTTAAGAATGTTTTAAAGAAATCTTTAACATTTGATAAACCAGACAAGGATTTATGTTGTGAGGTTTGTTAGAGAGCTAAGCAGACTAGGGAACCTTTTTCTTTGAGTGATCATGTATCTAGTTTTCTGGGAGAACTTGTGCATCTGGACTTATGGGGGCCTTATAGGGTTGCTAGTTCTGAAGGGTTTCGATATTTTTTAACTATTGTGGATGATTACACAAGAGTTGTTTGGGTATATTTGATTAAATCTAAGGATGAAGTTTATCACTTTATAAATGTTTTTTATAATCTGATTGAAAATCAGTTTAATAAAAAATCAAAGTTTTTAGAAGTGATAATGGAACTGAGTTTGTTAATCAAAATGTTAATAAATTTTGTAATGATAAAGGCATTGTTCATCAAACCTCTTATGCCTATACTATACAACAGAATGGTATTGCTGAGAGGAAACATAAGAATCATCTTTTAAATGTTGTTAGATCCCTTATGTTTTAGGGGGAATTCCCTTGAGGATGTGGTCTGAGTCTATTCTAACTGCTACTTATGTTATTAACAGGCTCCCTTCTTCTGTGGTAAATGGAAAATCTCCTTATGAGATGATATATTAAAAAAATATCCTTCCCTCTCTCATTTAAGAGTTTTTGAATGTTTGTGTTTTGCTACCCTTGTCAATTCTAGTGACAAGTTTGGAAGTAGATCTGAAAAGTGTGTTTTAATGGGGTATTCTAGTGTTAATAAAGAGTATAGGTTATATAGTCTTGATAAGCATTAGTTTATTTTTTTCAAGAGATGTCAAATCTTTGAGAATATTTTTCCTTTTAAGGATTCTGATAAAGTAAAAAATGTTATCGAAAAGGTTTTTCAAGATGTTAATCATATAAACTTTTATGACCTAGAATATCCTGAGATACCTAATGATGATGAGAGAGTAGACCCTAAACTGAATTGTGACAATAAAAAGTCATAGAGTGCTAGTAGCAGCTCTTCTAAGTCTGGTGGAATATTTGTCACTGCTGATTTTCCAGTTAATTCTAGAAATGATGTTGATAGCAGTGATAACAATTTTGCCACTCAAGATGAGGGGGTTACCACACTTGAAGAGAATGTTTTTTCTAAGGGTAATATGGATCAAAATCCAAATTCTATCTCTCAGGATAATCAAAACCTAAGAAGATCTTCTAGACAAAGTGTTTTTCCTAAAAACTACAATGATTTTGTTGTGGATTCAAAGGTTAAATATGGGATTGAAAAATATGTTGGGTATTCCAAGCTTAATTCTGAAAATTATTGTTTTATTACTCAACTTAATAAAAATATTAAGCCTAAGTCTTTTTTTGAAGCTTCTAAATTCCCTCATTGGGTTGATGCTATGAATCAAGAAATGAATGCATTACTTAGGAATATCACTTGGGATATTGTAGAACTTCCTAAGGATAGAAAGGCTATTGGCAGTAAGTGGATCTATAAGATTAAGTATCAATCTAGTGGAGAAATTGATAGATTTAAGGCTAGACTTGTGGCTCAGGGTTTTAGTCAAAAGGAAGGTATTGATTATGAAGAAACATTTTCTCCTATGGTCAAAATGGTGACTGTTAGATGTTTATTGAATATTTATGTGTCTCAGTATTTGCCTATTTTTTAGCTTGATGTGAATAATGCTTTTCTTTATGGTGATTTAGATGAGATTGTTTATATGAGACCACCTGAAGGATATTTTCCTTCAGGTAATAAAGTATGCAAGCTTAAAAAGTCTTTATATGGGTTGAAGCAAGCACCCAGACAATGGAATGCCAAATTGACTTCCACTTTGACTGAAAATGGTTTCAGTCAAAGCAAGTCTGACTATTCTCTCTTTACTAAGATTGGTAAGGGTGTTTTTCTTGCTTTACTTGTATATGTGGATGATATTTATTATTATTGGTAACAATGTGGCTGAAATTGAAAAGTTTAAGGTTTTTCTTAAATCTAAGTTCATGATTAAAGATTTGGGAAAACTTAAATATTTTCTTGGAATTGAAGTTGTTGATACTTAAAAGGGTATCTGACTTAACCAAAGAAAGTATGTTTCGGATTTGTTATCTGAATATGGCATGCTTGCTTGTAAACCCGTTGATACTCCTTTATTATCTAAACTGGTTATTTCTAATGAGGCTACTGAAAGTGATCCTGTTCTTGATAATATTACTGATTATCAGAAGTTAATGGGTAAACTTATTTACCTAACTAACACTAGACCTGATATTTCATATGTTGTTCATTGTTTGAGCCAGTTTATGCATTCTCCTCTTAAGTCTCATCTCAAAGCTACTTTCAAGATATTGAGATATCTGAAAGGTTGTCCAGGTTTAGAAATTCATTTTGTCAAGACTTCTGGTATGTTTCTTAGTGCTTTTTCTTATGCTGATTGGGCTAAGTGTGTTATTACAAGAAAATCTGTTACAGGTTATTGTGTTTTTTAATAACTCTTTGATATCTTGGAAGAGTAAAAAACAAAACACTCTCTCTATATCATCTACTGAAGTAGATTATAGAGCTCTTGCTTCAGTAACCAGTGAAGTAATCTGGATTTTAAAATTTTTAAAAGATTTAAAAATTGAAAATCTTTTACCTGTTAATCTTCACTGTGACAGTAACTCTGCAATTAAGATTGCAGCCAATCTTGTTTTTCATGAAAGAACAAAGCATCTTGAAATTGATTTGCATTTTGTTAGAGAAAATTTTTTAAAGGGTTTTGTTAAAACTGTAAAAGTAGACTCGGCAAATCAAATTGCAAATCAAACTGTAAAAGTAGACTCTACAAAGCATCTTGAAATTGATTTGCATTTTCTTGTAGAAGTCCCTTACGACAACCGCAACAAGTTTTTGGCGCCGCTGCTTGGGGAATAGTTAGGTTTTGATCATATTTTAGCTTAGTTCTACTTGCTTGAATCCTTTCAAGTAAGATTTAATTTCTGCATATTAGCTTTCTTATAGTCTATCTGTTCTTTGTGTTATCTGTTTCGTAACCCATTCTCGTCAACCACCATGGGAGATGAGAATCCTATCTTCACTCTAGGAGACTACTCCAAACCTAGCCATGAGGGCTATAGGAATACCATCGAGCTCCCCGTAGGGAACAACGTGGTACCTCTTCGATCCGACACCATCCGGTTGGTGCAAAACCGATGCTCATTCCACAGACTTCGGTCCAAGGATCTGATGTGTATTTTCTAAGCTTTAAATTTATAATAACTAGAAATACCGATTTTAACCAAAAATACAACATTTGGGAAAGTATACCCTATTCGAGTGTAATATAGTATTAGGTAAGTCCAGGTCGTTCCAAGGGATTTGTAGCAATTCACATATTGTTTATCAAGTAACAAAGCTAAATGATTGTCACGGGTCAAATAGCTAAACGTGTGTATTAAGCAGGCAAAAAACAAGACATGATCCACATAACATAATAGATAGAGATAGAGCAAAACTTTATATAAACAATGCATACAAGTCATATATGATGGGTAATCATAATAAAAAGCATATCTACCAATGATAACATAGAATCGTTTCGGCCTATATACTACATCATCACTAGTGCATTAAGAATGGTTTATATCAAATATGCATATATATCAATTCCTCCCAACCCCGTCGGTCAACATAAGGAAGGGTCTTAAACATCATTCTACTTAGGTTGTTTATCAATTTACCATACAATTCTCACAAGTATGATAAGAACGGTTCAAAATACATCAAGACAATTAACCCTTTCGGCCTATTTCAATTGCAATGATATACCAAAAGATAAACAAGGATCCAAGCAAGATAACATCGAATTCATAAACATAAATATATATATTCATAAGTCATAGCAAAATCATCCAAATATTATTCATGTTTCACATATAAGAAGCAAAGTAACAATACCAATATTTCGACTACAACAACCATCAACCCAAAACTAGTAGTTCCATGATCAACCAAACAATTATGTTTTCACAATGCAGTACTGAAAACACATGTTATAGGGAAAATTTGTTAGAGATTCACAATCACAAGTTCACAACTCAATCCAACTGCATTTGTTTTGGTTTTATGTGCACATGTATCTTTAATTCATGTAACTAATCTCTTAAATAATGCAACAATTCTGTGGTATGCCAAATTGTCAGTAATTTGTCTTATTAAGCCTTAACAAGCTACTGTAAAAGAGTATCTTAAAACTACAAAATCCGAAATCCGAAATCTGATTCCATGATCTTTTTAATTCAGGTATTATATTATCACAAAAAAACAGAATTTAAAAGCATCAAGGAAAACTATAACTTAGTGATAGAGTATGAGAGATTGGTTTAGTATAGAAGTGTATGGATAAGGTTTTTCAAGTTTGTACGCAGCCTAACTAAAGTATTTTTGTGACCGTGTCTGATCCGGCCTTTTTCTTAGACGCTCTCGACATGTGCGTCAATTGAGGTTTAAACTTGAGACCTCTTTTAAAGATATCAGAGTGACTAGCTAGCTAATACGTCATCTACGTGTTGTTTATTCTCAGAGACGTCTATTAAACATACATTCTCGTAAACCACATAACCTAAGTTTTGCTCATGACGGGACTTAAACCCTTAACCATTTGGTTGGTACATGTACGTGGTGTTTCAACTAGGACTCCGTTAACTTACTTAGCTTAAACATTTCCAAAATGAAACAAGACGCGCATGCTTAAATATCAAATTTTCTGGGTATTAAACAAATCTAGGTTGTGGCAAGCAGAACGTAATTAATTAACCAAAACAAGTTTAGCTGACAATTTCAGATACTTAACCTTACACATGTCACATGACGTACGATAAAGGTCATAACAAACCTCCAAGAAAACGAGTTCATGGATCCATGCACATTCAAACTTCAAACTTTGACTCATTCACTCTGTTGTCAAGGTTTTTTCTATATATAAATAACCACAACAAGCTCTATTCAATAACAAATTCAACCAACTACCCCTTCACACACTAACACCTACTCCATTATTTTTGCACACTTTTGAGTTTTTTTTACAACTATTCATTAACAAGATTGCAAGCTGAAATTGTTATACATCATGGCAGCCATTACTCAAGTTTCATGCTTTATGTGTTCTTCATCTTTATCTTCTTCTTCCTCGTCTCGTAGAGATGTATCAAGAGCTTCTTTTCAGTTCCAAAATAATAAGCTTTACAAAACAAACATAGAATTATGAAAAATATTTTTGGATTTTTAATATGTGAAAACAGAGATGTTTGACAATACCCAATGATCTTCAAGCTGTAATAACATGACTAAGCACCTCACGAATAAGGAAAAGTATAATTCACTCAAACACTCGTATGTGATGTAATAGAGGGTAAAAGGGAAATCACACTCAATTGCTCAGACATGATTCATTAAGTTACCATAGGCTTGTACAAGAAACAAAACTGCACCGACATGGCGTAAGCACCAGGTATAATTATCAAAAGAGGACTTTTATTCGGGTTGTAACGTTAGGCTAAGGGTTAATAAGGGTGTGGATAAGGCATGGGAAATATATACTGGAAATGGTTTTATAATATACATGTCGACAAGTCCAAGAAACCCATGTTGCTAGTTACGACAATCCACAAACCCGCGAGGTATCGAACCTCTCATCAATATATCCGGCACATAATATACCAATATGTCGCAAATGCCAACAACAATCCAACTCTTATTCATCACTTTTCTTTTTCTCTCTTTTTTTAGATTTCTTTTTCGATTTTTTTTCTTTTTTTTATTCCACTTTTTTTTTCAATCCACCCTTCACATTCCAACAACTAACAATTCCCCCACACTTAATATAAGTGTACACCACAAAAAAATACGAAACACGAAGCGTGCACTCTTCATCTTCGTCAAAATGGCACAACACTTATAACCAAACGCGAGCAAACTATAAGCAAAAACCAACCAATCATACCGAGTAACTAGCAACCAACCATAGGGACTTTCGAATAGAGGTAAGGCTAGGCTAAAGGTTATATTTTTGTATTTTTTATTTTCTGAATGAGAAAAATAAATATAATGGCTCAGCGGGTTAAACTAAGGGTATCTAGCACTAATGATGAGTGCTAACATAAGGGTTTTATTTGGTTGGTTAGCTAAAAGAATAATATGTTAAATGGAATGGCTGTTTGGGTTAATCCTAAGTTGCCTCTTTATCACATAAAAATACCTATATCACGCGAACGTGATCTCATTGTGGTCTCGTAATGATTTCAAGCACAAGTTCTAGAATCAATAAATCACCGGCACACTCATAATCAAAGGAATCAAGCATAAAATAAGTATGCTATATACAGGCTCAAAATCCTCACATATTTACTGGAATGGTTATAAATGCGCAAGTAATGTCATCGATCCCGAGTCGGATCTGCTTTATCAATCGGGACAAATCTCTGATTTCAAAACTTTATTTTATTTACTAAGTTTTATTCTAATATATTAACCTAACTGGCAAAAAATTTAAAAACAAAAATAGATTTTTAGATTACCGAGGGCGAACAAAAGTTACATATTAATAATGAGTCTGATTATTCAATTCATTTCCCCCCACACTTAAGTTGAATATTATGCGTAATTAGAAAATAACTTAAAAGTGGAACTAACGGGAAAAATAAATACAAGAGAAACGAAACTTCCCGGGGCTCATAAGTGCTTGGCTGAATTCTGAAAGATACGGCGCGAACCAGAACGCCGTCATGTGTATTCTACCACATGTAAAATAATCAAAACATATCGGCCCTAAATGTAATAGTACCACCAATCCAAGCTCCATTTATTTAATCTGCAAAATATACTAAACTACAAAAACCGTAAAATAATAAAGCACACTTTCGTAGGCACCACGATTGCATTTAGCATATGCAACAAGCCTTTAAACCCCTCGGTGACCCGAGTGGACGAGTTATAGTCTCGTGAGGGTTTTCAGCGAACACACCCACAAAGTTCAAAACATTTTTTTTATATATATATTTTTTCAAATTTTTTTATTTATACACATTTGATTAAAAACAAGCACACATAAAATCTGATTTTTAGTTTTTTTTATATATGAGTTTTGGTTTAAAGACAAATACATATTAAACATATAATAATTATTTAAGGTACGAAAACTTATAATTACAAAGAAAATATTAAAGCAAATATTTTTTTTAGGTTTTTTTTAATTTTTAGGCATAAATTAAACACAAATCGAATATACAATAATTATATAACATATAAAACAAATATTTAACAAAATTGTTTTTTGGTAGACCAGAAGTGCGTCGCACTTAAAGGAAAGTGCGGCGTACATCGAGTCTAATTTTTTTTTGTTTTTTCAAAAATTCAAAAAACTAGCGCGGCAAATTTTTTTTGAAAAGTGCGCCGCACACAAACATATGTGCGGCGATTTTATTATGACAGCAAACATATTTTTTTTATTATATATTTTTTTTGTATCACAATTTATTAGTTAAGAACACATATATAATCGCATAAACAAACAAAAGCAAACACACAATATTAACAAAAATAAATAAGAAAATCTTTTTTTTAGATTTTATAACGTTTAACATTTTTACATAATAATGCGAACAAACACACATAAACAAGCAAACTAAGATACATAAATAAATAAAAACATATTACAAATACTCACAGCTGATAAAACAAAAA
>BQNB010110552.1:10774-21318 GCA_026074375.1 Tanacetum coccineum | reverse complement strand
ATGAAAAAAAACCCCTGTCGGCCCAAAATAGGAAAAAAAATTACGGGACGTACTCTCACCTTAAGACTATTTACGACTTTTTTACGTAATAAACTTTATTTATTAAATATACAATACATATCTACCCCAAAAAAGAGCTTTTACTTTATGGGAAAAAAAACTCATGTCGGCTCAAAATAGGGAAAAAATTTATGCGACGTACTCTCACCTTTTAACTATTTACGATTTTTTTTACATAATAAACTTTACTTATTAAATATCCAATACATATCCACCCATTCATTCAAATTTAAAAACACCCGCGGAAAGATAAAAAAACAAAAACAAAAAAATAATTATTATTATTCGAGAAAAAATTAGCCCCGCCACAACACGCGAATTCTTATGTTTGAGCACACCAATAAAAAATAACCCGCCCCGCAGCAACGCGCGAGTACTTGGCTTGTTATAAAATAAGTCTAAGACTACCCCGTCAGTTTAAATATGATCCATTAGCACAAATTACAGGGCCGTTTGACGAGGCAACTTGAAAACTTTAAAAAACAGTCAAGTTTTTTTACTTGGTTTTACGATTTAATATTACAAGCCGACTAATTTCAGTACGATTACCTTTATAAATAGTCTGGAGTCGGCGCAGATAAACTGTGTTTTTATATCCCACATCAATTAAAATTGTAACAATCTTATTATGTTTATAAGTTGGAAAGATTATAATTGGAGTGCTTACAAGTGGTTAACGTGCTACGTACCGAGCCGAAGAAGCATGGTTGGATCAGTTGAAAACCCCATCTCCTTTAGAGACAGAGGTGAGGTTCGATACTCACTTCTTGCAAAAATGGCCAGAGGTCCTCTGAAAGCAACCATTCTACCTTTGAGTAAGGGTAACATTATTTACAGCTCCTTTATATTAGCCCAGTCGCATTACAAGCTTGTTATATTTGATTATTATGTAACTCGGGCTTAGCCCATATTAGTTAGCTTATTACTCAAGCCATATAATGTATTTACTAGCCGGGTACCCGCGCAATGCGGCGGCGGGTACCCGATAACTAAATATTGTGGCGAGCAAACGTTGTTCATTTATATGTTTTTACTAACAATAACTTTACGAAATAATGACAAATTTTAATTAAAATTACTATAAACCATACCGATGCAACTATTTCACATCCAAATAACATAAGGTTCAAATTTGAGCGATCTTATTAAAAGGTAACATCTTTTTTGATAGGATAATTTAGGTACTTGCTAGTAAGTACAACGACACTACGAAAGTAAAGATCAAAAGATATACCAAATTTACCTCAACACTTGAAGCAATATTGTACATGATGTCTTCATCTTGAAGTTCATTTGGATCATTTTTGTCAACGCTATGCGGGTTCATCTAAATAACAAAGTGAAAAAGATAACTCGTTAACAATATAATAATCGAATAAAATAATCAAGATCCTAGATGTTTATGAAAAATATATTTTTACCTTAACGATTGATGAAGATTTGACTTGTCGAATGATTGATGTAAGTCATAATGTTAGAACTCATTGAAGTTATAAATTTTTAGATTAAAATTTTGAAGATGGATTATCTATATCAATCATGTTTATATAGAATTCACAAATCAACTTTTTAACACATTAAATTAACCTATTAAATGGGCGGTTTCAACATTAACTTAATGACCATAATTATGATCATGTAACCATTATGCATTCATAGAGGAGGTTATGAGATTAATTGGCCGATTAATGCTCATAACTCCTTTTGACCAAGAGTTACAAACTCTTTTAAATGGGCTATTATTAACACATGCTAGTTAAAAAACGTATACATTAAATTTGGTGTGAATTTAAAAATGTGTATGGTGAATATTGACTAATGGCTTTATATCTTCCCAAACAAGAAATATTTTGGTCTCTTAAAAATTTTAAGACTTCAAAAATATAATCACATGGGTACTCGCCGCTGCAATGGCGACGGGTACCCTGTGACTATATTTTGCGGCGAGCAAATGTTATTCGGTTAAACGTTTTTCTAACAACAATTGTACAAATGAATTATAATTTAAATTAGTATAACTTTAAGCAATAACAATGCAAAGTATTTCATATCCAAATAAGCATAAGATTCAAATGAAAGAAAGGATCCATAGTAGCATCCTTTTGAAAACTTAAAAGTAAAATAGACCGGTACTGTCGCTAGCGCTGTGTTTTCGAATTGCGACGAGTTCCCGTTGTAATTAAATCTTTCGGCGAATGGTCTAGAGCGAGGATACAATGGACTAGGAAAGAACCTTCTCTAAACTATTTCTGATGTCAAGTAATAATTAGTATTGTGTAAGAATACTTATGAAACCGTCAAAAGCAAAAAGGAACAAAGTAGATCTATTGCCTTGAAAGCTAGAAAGGAATCTAGTGATGATGATAGCTCAACCTCCAATAGTGAAGATGAAGAATACGCCATGACCGTAAGAGACTTCAAGAAATTCTTCAAAAGACAAGTACGATTCGTAAGACAACTACATGAAGAGAGAAAATCATTCCAAAGAAATAAAGACGACAAAAATGGCAAAGGCAAAAGAAAATGCTTTAAGTGTGGAGATCCAAATCATCTCGTTGGAGAATGTCCAAAACTATCAAGATATCAAAATCAAAAAGTGTTTGTTGGAGGATCTTGGAGTGATAGCGACGAAGATGAAGAGGAAAAGACAAATGACGAAAAGTGTCTTATGGCTAAAGCTTCCAATGAGGTACTTTCCGAAACCGAATACTTTAGTGGTGACCTATCATCACTAGACGAAAATGACTTAGATAGTGAATATAGTAGACTATGTAAATTAGGACTAAAAGTCATGGCTAAAAATAAAACTCTAAAACAAGCTAAAATAGAATTAGAATATGAAGCACTTGAATTAAAAGATAAATTATCTAGCTTAGAAAAATGTAAGAAAGTAATTGAAGAATGTAAATTATGTCAAGAACTTAAGCTTGAAATTGAGAAGCTTAGAAAAGAAATATCTAGGCTATTACGTTGCCAGGAATTTTTATCTTGTACCAAAGCTCAAAAACTAAAACTTTAAAGTACAAGTATTACTTAAAACACACATTTTTATTAAAACACTGCGAAAGCTTTATTACAATGGTGGTAATGGTGAAGATTGTAGTGGTAGTGGATGATGTTTTACAAATAATATTACACGCCTTTTATAGGCTAAACGAAAGGGAATAAACTAAGAATATGCCTTGACATATGGCATATACCAAAGAATATTTTGGGTCATTATTGACTTTTTACATTGGCCAATTTGGACTTCAACTTTAATTAGACATATTAGACATAAAGATAGGTGGCCGACACATTTGAATTTTAATTTTGTCATATGCGGGCCCTCCAAGCTTCTGGACAAAGGGGAACGGAACGATTCAATTTTAACTCTTGCAGACAATAATCATCCCATCCTGGGTCCACAATAAAAATTGAATCGTCACTGTTGTCGTCATCTTCTAGAAATCCTTTCCTGTTGTAGCGGTACATGTTTTCTTCTAGGTTATTGGGCTGGACTTCTTTGAGATTAGATGTTGTTGCGGCCCAGTCATTGGGCAAGGGCTTCCAGTTCAATAAGGATTCTTCTTGCTTCTTTGATTTGAATTCTAACGTCTTCTCTCTGGTCAGATCAGTGGTTGTCTTTGGTTGACATGCCAAAGCAGATTTGGGCTTTACATTGTATGATTGCTTGTAAACTTCGCATTGCTTTGACTACTTCCTTTGCTGTTGAAATTTCAATGTCCTGGGCGACTAACCTCCAAGCATTAGATTTATCCATTCTGATTAGGGTTTGGTTGGCCTTGAGCTGGTAATGCTTGTATAGTGCTCCTGGTTATTCATGTGTGAAGACAGTCTTTGTGAAAATTCTTGGAAGTGGTTGGAAATCTTCATGACTTCTTCGCAAGTGATCTTCATATTTTTTTGAAAGGCATTGGGGGACTGTAGAACTTCCTCCACTAAGTAAAGAGTTGATGTTGTTAATTCCTTCATTTCTCCTGTGCATTCTGCAAAACAAAGGTTAACAAGTCTTGAGAGAGAATCAGTTAGAGTGTTATGTTTCCCTTCTATGTGTTCTATATTAATTTTGACGCCTGTTCCTATGACTGCATCTGCAAACTTGATCCACCTAACTCTTGAGGATTTGTTACTTTTAGTTTTATTGTAAAAACTAATGATGGCCTGGCAATCTGTTTTTAAGGTGACCTCCTGCTTGTCTAGGTAATAAATCTTCAATTTTTCCAAGGTGTTGATGCATGCATTAATTTCGGCATCAATAGTGGATTGAGTTGTTGAGAATTTGCCACTTGCATAAGCGCAATTTTTTTCCTGGACTTCTTAGACCCCCTTGCTCTTTTTCCATTTTATTATTCCTCTCCATCCTTCCATGCATCCGTCTGTCTCCAAGATGATGTAAGCATTTTCTGGTGGAATTTCGAGATCTAGAAGATTTTGAACCTGTTCTTTGATTTTTCTGACTAACTCGTAATCAGAAGACTTCAGCCTTTTATCTTCGTGAGCATTTGTTTTTTCATAAAGTGGCCTTAGGAGTATCCCAAGCTTTGGGATATGATTTCGAGCATAATTAAGGATTCCTAAGAATGACCTTAATCCTTTCTTTGTCTTCAACTCCTCTTCATTAACGCTAACGATCTTCTTTATGATGTTTCCTCGGTGTTTACAACTTTTTATTTCCTTGGCTATGACTTACTTGCCCAAAAAAGGTCTGTTGTTGAGACTCTAGTGTCTTTTTTTTTGGATATAAAACTAGACCATTAATCTTCACAGATTAGCAACCGCATCTTTTGCTCAGTGTGCTTTGCATGTTCATTTTCATTCTTTTGAGTAAAACAGTAATATCATCATATATATGTGCGATGAATGACTTTGTTCGTTTGAAGCATTTATCATCTTTCTTTGGAATACGTAGCTGGGGTATTTTTCAGGCCAAAATGGCCATACCCATCATTTGTTCGAGTCTTCCTTGTGTGCTAAGAACGCAGTAGGAGAGGGATTGATTCATCATCCATGGCTTGATGGAATCTGATTTGAGATTCAGTTTGAGAATATTTTTGCACCTCCTACTCTCTTGATGATTGATTCCTCCTGGTAGGGAGTATTGATCCTTGTATGTATTATCATTTAAGGACTTGTAATTAAAAACCATCCTTTCTTTTCCCTTGATTTCTCTTCCAGTTGCAGGATCAATTGTTGTTCCTGAATTTACGATCATTGCCATTGTTAGTGCCTGCTTTTGCATGGACGAATGGCACCAATTTTGAGAAGACTATCAACATGTTTTTTAAATGAATCTTCCATTGCTGGAGTAACATGTTTTAATGGTCGATCTTCAATTTTAATACCTGGATTGATGATATCCAACTTACAAAGTTCATCATTCTTTTTCCAATGCTTTAGGGGTTCTTCTCCGATGTAGCCTTGATGTTTTAACCTATCTATGACAGGTTTGAATTGTTCTAAGAATGCTTTGCTTCCTTCTTGATTGAAATAAATTGATTCATTTATTTCTATGAATTCCTCCTCGCTTACTCCTAACTCAGTGATTGCAACTTCGGCGACTTCAGTTTGATTTGAAGTCTTTATTCTGGTAACCTTTTTGTAAATGGTTATCTCATCACATTCCATTCGGATTCCTCCCTTCATTGACCTTAGGAAATTGGCTCCTATCAGCATTTCGATACCATTGCTATCATTCATATCAAATGCATATATAAGAGGTATCTTGAATTTGTTTCCTTCGATTAGGAAATAGCCTTGCTTTATTCTGTGCGTGGCAACTGATTATAATGGAAGACCCATATAGAGGCTCGACTGATGAACAAGACAGAGCCTACAGGGATTTAGATAGAATAACTTGTGAAGAAACCAAGAATTTGTGGTCATTCTTGAATGATTTCCGACAGTTGGCAGTAAAATCAGGGAAATTATATTTCCCCTCAACAACGGAAAAACTTTTTGCTAAACTACCACCCTCTCTATCCAAGAAGATATAAGAATCATTTAAAGCTAAACACCCTAGTCTCAGCGCAGGAGTTTTGCCTGCATTCAAATTCACCCATACTTTCGTCTTAGAAATGTGCAAAGATGCAGCACTTGCCAAAGAATTAAGGGACTTACCCTTTTGTTCTGCCATACCAATTCCTGGTTACTACAAGAATAACAGGAAGAAATATGGAATTAGAAAGTCAAGAACATATAAAGGAAAGCCATATAATTCTCATATAAAGCCATTCAAGAGGAAGTATAAGGATGATAGAGGACGGGTCAAGAAGTGTAAATGCTTTATTTGAGGAAAGGAATGACACTTTGCAAAAGATTATAGAAGTAAGCAAGGCAATATTACAAATTGGGATATTGTCTCAGCAGACTTTGATGATAGCAGTGTTTATAGCATATCAGAAGGAGAAGGTCATGTCCACCAGAACATTAGTGTTATGGTCCAAGCCACTCCTTTTAAAGAAGCGGCCTTTATGGCAATAGAAGGAATTAATGAAAGTGATGATGAACAAAGCATAGAAGGAATTACAGTCATCATGCTTTCATGTTTCACCCTGGACCACCAACAAAGATAGCAGATATGGTTCAATCCGCAGGATCGTAGAAGCCAGACAAGGAGTTACCAACCCAAAGCAAAAGTTGTGAGCATGATTGGAAAGAAAACACGGTTACAAACTACACAGTCTGCTATTACTGTGGAATATTAACCACAGACATGTCAAGGCTCAACTGTCCCAAATGCCAATTGACAACGTGTGCCCTTTGTGCAAGAAACTATCTTGGCAAAACAGTCAATGTCAAAGGAAAGCAACCGTATAAACCAGAATAGGAAAAAGACTTCAGCAGTAATGAAGTAAGACTTCTCAAAGAAATTCTGAAAGAAAAGACGAAACAAGTTCAACAGATGATCAAAGATCAAGCCAAAGAATATTATGAAAATAGGGCCATCATGCAGAGAAAGGAAGAACTATGGCAGTCAGAAAAAAGTTTGCTTATAAAAGATCTTACAGATGCCCTCAAGATTATTGATCAGCTCAAAACAGAACAAATTAAGTTTGAAGAACAAAAGGATGAAGAAATAAGGAAGCTAAAAGCACAACTGCAGAAGGAGAGAGAAAAGGAAACAGAGGTTCGATACTCCAGTGAAGAATTTCCGCCACTAGGAAACCCTCAGATAGCAAGACCCTTCATGGAAGCAGAAGTTCATTATTCTGAAAACACCACTACAGCTCCAAAAATTAGGAAAATCACAAATCAACTCTACAATGTAAAGGTTGAGTTTGAAATTCCTAATTGCCCAATGTTTGGAACCACCGCAATAATAGACACGGGAGCATCAGCATGCTGTATCAACAAGAAAGTCATTCCAGAAGACGCACTGGAACCTCTAACACAGAATAAAGCAAGGCTCTTTCCTAATCGAAGGAAACAAATTCAAGATACCTCTTATATATGCATTTGATATGAATGACAGCAATGGTATCGAAATGCTGATAGGAGCCAATTTCCTAAGGTCAATGAAGGGAGGAATCCGAATAGAAGGTGATGAGATAACCATTTACAAAAAGGTTACCAGAATCAAGACTTCAAATCAAACTGAAGTCGCCGAAATTGCTATCACTGAATTAGGAGTAAGCGAGGAGGAATTCATAGAAATAAATGAATCAATTTATTTCAATCAAGAAGGAAGCAAAGCATTCTTAGAACAATTCAAACCGGTCATAGAGAGGTTAAAACAATTCAAACCGATCATAGAAAGGCTACATCAGAGAAGAACCCCTAAAGCATTGGAAAAAGAATGGGGAACTTTGTAAGCTGGATATCATCAATCCAGATATTACAATTGAAGACCGACCGTTAAAACATGTTACTCCAGCAATGGAAGATTCATTCAAAAAACATGTTGATAGTCTTCTCAAAATTGGTGCCATTCGTCCAAGCAAAAGCAGGCACAGAACAATGGCAATGATCGTAAATTCAGGAACAACAATTGATCCTGCAACTGGAAGAGAAATCAAGGGAAAAGAAAGGATGGTTTTTAATTACAAGTCCTTAAATGATAATACATACAAGGATCAATATTCCCTACCAGGAATCAACACGATCATCAAGAGAGTAGGAGGCGCAAAAATATTCTCAAAGTTTGATCTCAAATCAGGATTCCATCAAGTTGCTATGGATGAAGAATCAATCCCTTAGAGTGCGTTCTTAGTCCCAGGAGGACTCTATGAATGGCTGGTTATGCCATTTGGCCTGAAAAATGCCCCAGCAGTATTCCAAAGAAAGATGGATAAATGCTTCAAAGGAACAGAGTCATTCATCGCAGTATATATTGATGATATACTGGTTTTCTCAAAGAATGAAAAGGAACATGCCAAGCACCTAGAAAAGATGCTGAAAATCTGTGAAGATAATGGTCTAGTCTTATCTCCAACAAAAATGAAGATAGCAGTCTCAACAGTAGATTTCTTGGGAGCAGTCATAGGAGAAGGAATAATAAAGCTGCAACCACATATCATAAAGAAGATTGTAAACTTCAATGAAGAGGAGCTGAAGACAAAGAAAGGATTAAGGTCATTCTTAGGAATCCTTAATTATACTCGAAATCATATCCCAAAGCTTGGGATACTCTTAAGGCCACTTTATGAAAAGACAAATGCTCATGGAGATAAAAGACTGAAGCCCTCTGATTATGAATTAGTCAAGAAAATCAAAGAACAAGTTCAAAATCTTCCGGACCTGAAAATTCCACTGAAAAATGCTCACATCATCTTGGAAACAGATGGATGCATGGAAGGATGTGGAGGAATAGTCAAATGGAAAAAGAGCAAGGAGGATCAAAGAAGTTCAAAAAGAATTTGTGCATATGCAAGTGAAAAGTTCTCAACAACTCAATCCACAATTGATGCTGAAATCAATGCATGCATTAACACCTTAGAGAAATTGAAGATTTACTACCTTAACAAACAGGAAGTCACTCTAAGAACAGATTGTCAAGCCATCATTAGTTTTTACAACAAAACTAATAGCAATAAATCCTCAAGGGTTAGATGGATCAAGTTTGCAGACGCAGTCACAAGAACAAGCGTCAAAATTAACATAGAACACATAGAAGGAAAACATAACACCCTTGCTGATTCTCTTTCAAGACTTGTTAACCTTTGTTTTGCAGAATGCACAGGAAAAATAAAGGAATTAGCAGCAGCAGCTCTTTACTCAGTGGAGGAGGTTCTACAGTCCCCCAATGCCTTTTAGAAGAATATGAAGACTACCTGTGAAGAAGTCATGAAGATTTCCAACCACTTCCTAGAATATTCACAAAAACTATCTTTACACTTGAAGAACCAGGAGCACTGTACAAACGCTACCAGCTCAAGGCTAATCAAACACCAATCAGAATGGATAAATCTGATGCATGAAGATCAGTCGCTCAAGACCTAGAACTTTCAGCAGCAAAAGAAGCAGTTAAAGCAATGCGATACCTACAAGCAATCATATAATGAAAAGCCTAGATATGCTTTGGAAAATCAACCAAAGATAACCACTGGTCACATCAAAGAGAAGATGTTCGAGTTCAAAAATAAAGAAGCCAGAAGAATCCTCATCGAACTGGAAGCCCTGGCACAAAGATTGGGTCGCAATTACATCTAACCAATCAGAAGAAGACGCAATCAACGACGATGCAATAACATCTAACCACTCAGAAGATGACGTAATCAACAATGATGGAAAGTACCGCTACAACAGGAAATGGTTTCTAGAAGATGACGAAAGCAGTGACGATTCGATTTTAATTATGGACCTGGGATGGGATGATTATAGTCTACAAGTGATAAAATCGAATCGTCCCATTCCACTTTGTCTAGAAGCTCGAAGGGCCCAAATGTAACTAAATTCAACAAAGGCGTGTTACAAAAGTCCGTAAGAGATAAGCCGCCGGTCCCACCTATGTTTAATTATAAAAGCCGCCGGTCCCACTATGTTTAATTATTGTATCAAATAATGGCCAGGGAATATGCCATGGTTTATTCCCTAGAATATGCCAGATGCCAAAGCATATGCTTTATGCCAAAGGCATATCCTCTTATTGTATAGCCTATAAAAGGCAATTGTAATCGCCATCGTTATGTGCCTGCTTTTACTTGGGCGGATAGCACCAATTTTGAGAAGACTATCGACATGTTTTCTGAATAAGTCTTCCATTGCTGGTGTTACATGCTTCAATGGTCTATCTTCTATTGTAATATCTGGGTTGATGATTATGCTGCTTTCCTTTGAACCATCTCTGCTATCTTTGTTGGTGGTCCAAGATGGAACATAAAAGCATAATGACTAGATTGATTATCTTCTTCTTCTTGCTCATTATCAATCTCATCATCTTCTTCTATTGCCATAAAGACTGTTTCTTCAACAGGAGTATCTTGGACCATAACACTGATACTTTAATGAGTATCACCTTCTCCTTCTGATATGCTATAAACACT
>BQNB010110551.1:0-22534 GCA_026074375.1 Tanacetum coccineum | reverse complement strand
AAAAACGCAAAAAAAAGAAAAAATAAAGAAAAGAGGTTGCAACGCGCGTTGGTGGCTTGACGCCGTGCTCAACGCCGTTGGCCCACACAGAGGTGGGGTGTGGTAACGCCACCAACGGCGGAGCCACGTAGGCTCAACGCCGAGCACGACGTTACCATACCCTGTGCTCTAAGTTTACTGTAATTAGATATCTAATGTTCTGTTCATGTTTTGATCAAAACTAATTAATTCTCAGATGTACAAAACATATAGTCAATTTCTTTATCATGAGTTAACATCATGATGCATCATATAATACTTAAGGTGCAGATAAAAGATAGTAAAAAAATCCTCGATAAATCGGTCTCGATCCGGTCGGAGTTTGACCCGATGTTCACCTCTAGCAAGCACCACACTTAACCAAATAAAACACATATAAAAAAAACATATAGGGCGTTTGGTGGCTAGTGGTCTAATGTTGAAAGAACTGTAAAAAGTAAGAAAAGTAGGGTTGCAATAAGGTAAGTAAGTTTAAGTAGAGGGGTTGAATTGAATGTTTTACACCTTTACTGGATCAATCTGATTTAATTAAGGGTAATGTGTTGTCGGTGTAAGTTTTCTTATATCATTATTATTCTCTTTAAAAATTTTATGTAATTTATTATTATATGATTTGAAAATATTTTAGGCTTGTGTTTATGTTCTAGTTAGGATACGTGAGATAGTTTGTGGTATAAATATTGTGACAATTTATAAAAAATAAAAAAAACAAAAGGATTTTGAAAATGATAAAATTATTTGATTGGAAATATAACATTTGGTTGGTTGGTTGTTACAGAGAGATTTGCATATAATAAAAATGGCAAGCACGGCATGTTTTATGATCATTAGCAAAAATGACATTCCTAAATACGAGGCCGAAGTTGGGACTGCCCCTGAGGTATGTTAGTTACTCTTTGTTCTAGTACTAGAACTGTGTTTCGTTTATCGATTTTAGTCGTATAACTTAGCTCTAAGATTCCCAAACAATTCCACAGTTCCAGTAGGCGGCTGAATACGCTTGTTAGCTTCTTCCACGATTTTATTAACAATCAGAACTCTCTAATCCTTTTAAGAGGTCTAGTTTTATCTTTCCGCTAATATCCTCAAGTGGAAAGCTATCCAACCCACGACTACAGTGCCTCTACTGCACTAAGAAGGGCAGGCTTGACATGTGACAGGAATGCTTTGACATCAGGACCAACAAATTTCTGTAATGCGCCAATAAGTTTGGCATTTCTAGTAGCAGCGGCATTTTGATTGTAAACCAGTATCTTTGCAGAAATCAGTTAAAAACTTCAGTTCTAGATGTGCAACACCAAAGTCGTCATCTGCAGATACCATCCACAGCAGTCACTCACTAAAGTCGTCATCTGCAGATACCATCCACAACAAATTTCCAATTCCCTTGCAACTTTCCTCACTTGAACAGACTGTTTCACCTTTAAACTAATAAGTTTCAGTTTAACATATTTAATAATCAATCGAGTAATAGTCTCGACATTCCTGCTTTCTTTATCAAACAGTCTTTTATTCCTCTCATTCCTCAAGATGCTCCTTATAGCATTGTCATTGTTTAGCTTAACCAATGCATCAATAATTCCTTTCCAATCATTAGGCAAAGTACTACTTCCAACCTTCCTTTTCAACACAGTCCATATGTTAATAGAATATAGTTACAGCGGGCAAAAAAATGTCTGTGAGAATCAGGGCATTGTTTGCATAAGAGGTGGTTCATCACTCCATTGTTATTTTGAGTTCATTTTATCTTTCATAACATGCTATTAATTAAAGTAATCACTATTATCTTATCTTTTATCAAGAGTAGTTAGACGAGATTACTCTGGGTAATTGCTCACAGTTTCAAGTTTATGCTTGTTAATGGAATTAAGAGTATATCAGATAGGTTTATTCACATAACCCAACAACTTATCCATCTTCCATTTTTCCTATTTTTTTTCCAAACGAGTTCCTAAAGACACTCCTATTTGCTAACCCACGTGTACCTTGCAATGACATCAAGAAATAGAAGCTGCACATCAGCATCCATATATCCTACATGCCGCTTTGTGATATTGTTCAGGATTCTGCATGGACAACAAGTGCTATGTACGACTCATAAATCACTCTCACCGACGACTCCAATATAGGGGAAAGTTTATTTTTATCTATCTCATCTTCCGTGGTTATGTAACTTATGGTTTAAAATTTCTGGTTCTAGATTTTGGAAAGCGATCGACAGGCTCAACCGATTATGGTTGTGTCAGTATACGTGACAGCTGTTCATATCCTTCTTTTAGAAATTATTTTGTTAGTTAGTTCCAACATGCGTTACACGAACAACACCTACTTACAATATGAGAATGAGGTTTCAGCTTGTTTCAAATGCCAGTTAGCCTAACAAAAGTTTCAAAGTTTGGTATAATCAGTAAATATGTATTGCATCTTTCATGAATTTTCCTAACTCTAGCTATACATACGCGATTTGATGCTGCTTCATGGAATCTCGTAATGATATGAAACAAGAGCTTTTTCCAGGAGGTCTACGAGCTCTACATAAAGGCCAAGTAATTGTGACCTATTGAATGTTTTGAATTGTGAGTGCTCTCCTAGAGCGCATATCTGTTCCTATTTTGCAAACCATGTTTTAATTTGTTATGCCTTACCAAATTTATTTAATCTTACTTTCAACATTTACAAAACCTTCTAACTCCTCTACAACTTGCTAGGAACTCGTGTTACATCATTTCACATTTGATCCAAGGTCCAGAGCCCTTGCTAGAAGGTACCTATAAGGCTGTCATCTGAAATCCTAGTGTAAACTTCAATTTCCATCCATTCTATTGTAATCATAACCCTGTGTCAACTTGGTTTTCCTGTTGTTAGTGACTATAGAATTCACAGGTAGTGTAGATTAGTGATGTAGCCTATTAAACATCCTTTTGTTTTGCTTTCATTTATGACTATAATAAGGGTTGAAACTCATTGTATCTTATAACTGTATGCCATGACTTCATAGATTACTAATTTGCATGTTTACCAATTATGACAATGGAATATATGCTATCCTGTTAAGATTAGGAAAAAACTATATTGATTCAAAAGTCGTAACACTAATTATATTGTAGTTCTGTACTTTTATTGTTGAAGGTACAAAATGAAGATTATAACAAGAGGCTGAGTTTAAACGAGTGGAGAAGCAGCAAGATTCGGGTGAAGAAAGAGTCCTTTAATCGGGTAATTTTTAAGTTTTTTTCCGCTTACAGTATTACAACCGTCAATAGAACACCATTCCCATTTATTCTTGTGATTTTTGACTCTTCTCCACACCACCATTGCTGGAGCAATATCCTTGTACAAACACACTCCCCCTTCTATTCCAGCACACTTGGTACTACTACCAGCAAATCTTTTCGCCAATTCAAGTGGCATTCTCTCAATCAAAATCCATTCGTCACCATCTCCTAGTTCCCAAACCAACACATTCCCGTCATGTGTCCCGCCAACAACTGCCACCTTTCCATCACATGGGACTAGGGTAGCGAATTCGAGTGTGTCACCCATTGGCACACCGAGTTCCTTCCATTTGTCCCTGTCCATTTCATAGCCCATTATGTTATATGCACGGGCTGAGGTCATCCAGTATAGGACCCCGTTTGCATAGACACTCTCGTTTGGGGTCCATACAGTAAGCCTCACGGCGAACTCGACTAGCATGGACCCCATGACCGTCCACTTATTACTTTTAGAATTGAACACTTCTAATGTCGGCTCGTATGAGGCGGCGCCGCCATTTGCAGCCTCGAACATCCCACCAGCCACGTACAGCTTGAAATGGTTGGTAAAATCTTCCCTGACGCCCACAGCTGGATTAGTCGACACAGGTCTAGTCATACTAGGAACATGTTTCAAATTGAGCAAGTGCCAACTTCTCTGTATCGGGTCATGAAAAAAACACAATTGCCTGCTGGTGCTACGAGTGGGCAAGGCAATGAACCATGGCTGGCGATGGCGGCAGGTTTGCCTCGTCTCTCTTCCACAGTCATGCCAGTGACGGCAGGCCGCCATGGCACGTGCCAAGGAGCATGGAGTAAGGTAAGAAAACACATTGGCTAACACATCAGAAGGAAAATGTCCCAACATCGCATTTGAATATGATCAAATTCAAAAGGTCAAACAATATGAAAGGTACATGCAAACTAGAAACAACACAGTGCAATAATGAAAGATCTGATAATGATTATGCAAGACATGTAGCTCAGATATATTACAATTTGTTTTTATTCGTTTGTATAACTAAAGGTTGGTTTCATAGGATGAGGTGAAAGAACCATAACAGCAGAAGCTTCCAAATTTTTCTGCAAATTTTTGTTGGGGTCTTGCAGTTGGTTCACCTTTCGTGTACGGTTCTATTGATTTATTCTATGGGTATTTAATGTATACAAATCGATAATGATGGTGCAAAATGAATTACACAGTAATCACATGACACGACATTGCGGTCCATTCTTGACAAGTTTTGTGCGTGTCTAATGACATGACATTGCGGCTCATAATGCACAACATGCAGATGTCTAATGTCTATATGATACATCTATAGAATGTAGGACCAGAGCTTGATGCAACCATTTGGGCCCGAAAACCAAATCTGATTAGCATCAATGAACGAACGATAAAAATTTCATCTTTTAAAGACAAGGACTAGTAGACATTGCACCTACCACATCCATACACCAATTTGGAAGATGAAAACAAGGAACCAAAATTGAAGTTCTTTTTCCTTTGTTTTTTAGTCACTGTCTTACTCTTGTTAGTGATGCACAACACTTTACAAGTTGGAAAGGTCACAAAGATGCGTTTCACATCTTAACATGACATTATTTTCTAAATGGTTAGTGAATAATTGCAGAATGTCATCAAAACCATCAAAAAAATACACAAAAATTCTTGCTGTGAGATTTGGCTTTTCTGCAAGATTTCATACAGTAAGTTCAAGATTTTGGAAAAAAACTGAAGTTGGGGTTGGTTTTCTTACTGACAGACAGATTGTTTCGAAGTGAAGTTTTGAGCTCACACATTGGCAAAAGAATGTAAAAATGTCTCTCCACGCGAGTTACCAGTCAAATTTGTTGTACAGATTGTGTAAGCAAAAGATTCAACCAAAAACAAGGATGAATCGAGTTATAGTAGTAACCCCGGTTGCAGAAAGAAACAACAAATCTACATCTACAAAAAGTCTTGGCTTAAATTCAACTTCGGTAAGTAGTAGTGATTGTAACACCCCGCCAAGGCGGAATCACGAGGTGAAACTTCATGGATATCGTTACAACACAATGGTGTCTACTATAGAGATACTAAAAGGAAAAGGAAATAACTAACGGGGACACTATGTGTCATAACAATACCCAACACAAGATAAAGGAGTCTTGCATTATTAAGTAATGTCATACACGCGCAAAGCATAATCCAACAATAAAGCAATACAATCGCACACAAACTATCCATCACAACATAAGTCTAAATCAAAAGAACAATAAAGAGAGCTCCATAAGCCAATCCTAAGGTCTCTCTAGCCACTTCTCCTAGCATCATTAGTCTCACGCTGATTACCTAAAAATGATGCTTAAAACGTCAACATAAAGTTGGTGAGAGTCATAGGTTTAGGACATCCAAAAATTATTATGCATATTAGCCTTAACCTTAACTTTAAACCATACTTGCGATGAGAACGGGCAATGAAAAAATAAATGGTCGTGAGAATCAAGAACTAAATCACCTAACGGGCATCGAGACAAGTTTAAGTTAGTCGTAGTGTTGGATCGATTCAAAGATTAAACGCAAATATTATTGTATCAATTGCAATATGTTTTACAAAGTATAAATCTGTCATCATCATTTGATTCTACAGGATTCTAACTATTTATAGAAAATGAAACAGTACAAAGTGAACCGTTGTGTTGGTTTGTGAATAACTGTCTTTGACAGTTAATTAACTGTCATTTGACAGTTTGGGTTGGGCTTGTCCCGTTTGACCCGTTTGACCCGTGTTTGGGATTACAGAGAACTTGGGTTTGACCCAATATTCTCCCCCCTAATCACAAACATTGCTCCGTAGATTCTTCAGTCCGATGAGTTGTCTCATGGTTAAGAATTTGATCTTCGGGAGTGCTTTTGTAAGTATGTCTGCCTTCTGGTATTCTCCATTTACGAATTCAACTTGTATGTCTTCTCTTTCGACGCATTCTCTGATGAAGTGGTACTTCGTGTCGATATGTTTGCTTCGTCCATGAAATATTGGATTCTTCATTAGTGCTATCGCAGACTTGTTGTTAACTTGTATTATAACCTTTTCTTCTTGAGAGTGTGTGAGTTTGCTTAGTAACCTTTTTAACCATAATGCTTGTGTTGCTGCTGCTGTTGCTGCAATGAACTCTGACTCACATGATGATAATGCTACAGTGGCTTATTTTTGTGTGCTCCAGCTGATTGGTTATTCTCCGTAGTAGAAGATTATGCCGGTAGTTCCTTTTCCTTCTTGAGTGTTGACTCCGTAGCTACTGTCGCTGTATCCATGTATCTTGTTTCCTCCGTTATGTTTGTAGGTGATTCCATGATCCTTTGTTCCTTGTACATAGCGTAGTACTTGTCTTATGGCTTTCATGTGTTGTTCTCTTGGTTCTTGCATAAAACGACTAAGTAATCCTACAGAATAACTTAAGTCGGGCCTTGTGTGAAGCAGATATCTTAAGCATCCAATTAAGCTTCTATATTCGGTTGAGTTGACCATTGTTCCTTCTGTAATCTTTGTTAATCTTGTGCCTGGATCCATTGGTATTAATGTCTCGTTGCAGTCTATCATTCCGGCTTCCTTTAGGATTTTGCTTGCGTATGCTGATTGCTTTATAGATATGTCACCATTGGTCTGAGTGACTTCTATGCCTAAGTAGTAGGCTAATAATCCTAAGTCGCTCATTTCGAATTTTTCTTCCATTTGAGCTTTGAAATTGTCGATTTCTTTCTTTGGTGTGCCAGTGATGATCAGATCATCTACATAGACTCCTATTAGTAGTATTGAGTCTTTTGACTTCTTGGTGTAGATGGCTTGTTCCAGTGCACATTTCTTAAAGTCTAGAGATTTTAAAGTGTTGTCTAGTTTTATGTTCCAAGCACGTGGTGCTTGTCTTAGTCCATATAGTGCTTTAATAAGCCTATAGACTTTTCCTTGGTCTTGTTTCTTTATGAAACCTTCAGGTTGACATACACTTCTTCCTTTAAATCTCCATGTAGGAAAGCAGATTTTACATCAAGGTGATGTACTTCCCATTTATTGTTAGCAGCTATGGCAAGTAGTAGGCGTATTGTTTCCATCCTAGCTACTGGTGCGAAGACTTCTTCAAAGTCTATGCCATGCTCTTGTATGTAGCCCTTTGCTACTAGTCTTGCTTTATGCTTGACTATATTTCCATTAGCATCCTTTTTGGTCTTAAATACCCATTTTAAGCCTATTGCTTTATGTCCTTTGGGTAGATTTGTTAACTCCCATGTATTGTTTCTATTGATGGAGTCTAATTCGACCTTCATTGCTTCGATCCATTTTTGATCGGTTGATGCTTCCTTGTAATTCTTAGGTTCGTCTTCAGCTAGTAGTAATTCCTCAGTGTTCTCGTATAGATCATTAAGTGTTCTAAAACCTCTTACTGGTGTGTGATCAAAGTGTGATGGAGAGTCTATGACTTGAATTGAGTCATTGTCACTTTGATAGTAAGATGGTGGCGAATTGATGGGTGTGTCTTGGGAATTTATTTCTGAAGATCGTGTAGAGGGTGTGTGAAATGGTTGAGAATGTGTGTGAGAGTTTCTTGGTGATGCATAATCATCATCATCATTATTTGGAAATTCATTATCTTCTTCTAGTGGTTGAATTTCATGATCATGATGTTCAAGATTTTCTATTCTGAAATCTGTCCATTCTGGTTCGTTGTCAGTGTGCTCACTCATGTAGTCTTTCCAATCCCATGTTTCATTCTCCTTAAACTTCACATCTCTACTAACACATATCCTTTGTGTTATTGGATCAAATAGACGATATGCTTTTGATCCTGGTTCGTTTCCTAGGTATACCATTTTAATACTTCTGTCGTCTAGTTTCGTCAGATGTTGTGATGGTACCTTTGCATATGCTATGCATCCGAAAATTCTTAAGTTTTCTAGATTTGGCTTTCTTTGTTTGATAGCTTCATTGTCTAAATACCATAGACTGTCCATATTTGTCTCTTTATATCCTACATCTTTTTCGTGTAGCGAGACTTCTTGCTCTTCAACCTCTAGTGTGGCCATTAATAAGGTTGGTTCCAAGTCTTCTTCAACGAGGTTAGATTGCTCGTTGGTATTTGTCCTTAAAGGACATTTAGGTGCAATGTGCCCTAATTTCTTGCATTCATAGCATCGTAATTTGCTAGTATCATAATTTGATTTCTTGAAGTTATTTCTATTATAACTTCTATGAGAGTTTTCTTCTTTCCTCTCTTCCTTAAAGTTCTCATGGTTTCTACCTTGTGAGAATCTAGGTTTTCCTCGTCCTCTTCCTCTAAAATATTTTCCTTTATTCTCATGTCGTGTGAACATTAGTTTATCATGATTGTCCACTTGTTTGCCTTTCTTAAACTTAATTCTTTCTTCATAAGTCTTAAGTCTACCTACTGCTTCTTCTAAAGTCATTTCTTTTAGGTCTGAGTATTGTTCTATAGACGCAACTATTTGCAAATACCTATCTGGTACAGCATTTAATAGTTTACGTACTAGAGTTTGATCTTCAATTGTGTGTCCTAAGTTGGCTGCTTTATTTACTAAGGTTGTTAGTTTTCCGGTGAAGGTTTCTATTGTTTCATCCTCCTTCATGTGTAACATCTCAAAATCAGATTTGAGTGTTTGCAACCTAGCTTGTTGGACTCTCTCTTCTCCTATGTGCCTAATTTTCAAGGCATCCCAAATGGCTTTTGCAGTTTTGTGTTTAGTGATTTGAAGTTGTTGTTCTTCTGGTAAGGCTTGATAAAGGAATGCAATAGCAGTTTTATCTTTTTTATTATCTGCTTGGGTTTTATCGTTGGGTTCTATTGTTTCCCATAAACCGTTTGCTTCGAGGATAATTTGCATTCGAATTGCCCATAGTGAGTAATTCGAGGGTTTTAAAATTGGACATTGGAATTGTGGTGTACTTGTAGTACTTACTTCTCTTTTTGAAGTATCTTCAGTTTCTTTTGTCATATCTCTAAGATATCTATTAAAATCTTCCAAATAAAAATTCCTAACACTAAGTGTGTCGAATTTATGGTGAGTACTCAAATTTGTGTGCCTAAAGGCTATCTAACTTAACGGGGGCTAGTTTTGTTCCAAAAAAAAACTACCCTTGGGGATTTTATATTCTAAAATGAATAACCTAAGGTTAATTACTCCTTAAAAATTATTCTATAAATATAGTAAGTAATATTACTATATTTTTTTTCTCGGGTTCTAGGCAAAAGTTACTAATCTAGAATTATCGTGGTAACTTTCGTATATAGCTTAGAACTGTTATCTATATAAAAAACTGAAAAATTTATATAGACAAAATAATAAAAGGGAACAGTTGAGGGTTTTAATTACAAAACCTCTTAGGTTAAATAACCTAGTTGCCCTTTTGTTATATTGGACCGCCTCTCTTTTTGTTTGCTGTGGAGATTCGTGTGTGTTCTCCTTGTGGCGTCCTGATACTGAGTCTGTTCTTTTGACTCTTTGTTGTCTGGTGGTTTTCTCCACCGGTTGAGATGGCGATGGTGTTCGCTCTTCTTCTCCTTGATGTGTTCGTAACCACGGACTCCTTGATCCTTTTTGTGCGAGATCCTAGGGTTTCGCTGCTTTGTGGATCGTGGTGAAAAACACTCCGTTTATAAGGGGTTTCTCCTTGGATAACTGTGAATCAAAACTAATTTGATTCGAAAAACGGTTCGAATTTATCGATCTTCAAAAGGTGTGTTTGTTCCTTTTGGTGTTTGATTTTCGTTCGTTTTTCTGTGATGACTTTTGTTATCCGATTCTTTTGTGGTTATTGATTTCGTTTCGAATCTAAAAGTTGCCTAATCTTCCCTTTTCTGGGGTTAATGATTTTTCCGGTTAAACTTATGGGTGAAACCCTTCGTTGCCGGTGATAAAAAATCACTTTGGTGGCGTCGTTGGATTTGCCTGGAACGAAAAGACTGTTTAAAATATAAACACGAAAATGAATTTTGATTCGTGTTTTGATTTGTAAAAAAGTTTTTCTGGGAAAAATCTTGTGCGGCTTGATTCGAATATGAACACAGTTCTTATTGTATTTTCTGGCAAATGATGATTTTGGTTTAATTCGACCAAAGGCTCTGATGCCAATTGTTGGATCGATTCAAAGATTAAACGCAAATATTATTGTATCAATTGCAATATGTTTTACAAAGTATAAATCTGTCATCATCTCTTTGTTCTTACAGGATCCTAACTATTTATATAAAATGAAAGGGTACAAGTGAACCATTGTGTCGGTTCAGAAAATAACTGTCATTGACAGTTAATTAACTGTCATCCGACAGTTGGGTTGGGCTTTGTCCCGTTTGACCCATTCGTTTGGGATTACAGGAAAAGCTTGGGTTTGACCCAATATTCTCCCCCCTAATCACAAACATTGCTCCGTAGGTTCTTTAGTCCGATGAGTTGTCTCATGGTTAAGAATTTGATCTTCGGGAGTGCTTTTGTGAGTATGTCTGCCTTCTGGTATTCTCCATTTACGAATTCAACTTGTATGTCTTCTCTTTCGACGCATTCTCTGATGAAGTGGTATTTCGTGTCGATATGTTTGCTTCGTCCGTGAAATACTGGATTCTTCATTAGTGATATCGCAGACTTGTTGTCAACTTGTATTATAACCTTTTCTTCTTGAGAGTGTGTGAGTTTGCTTAGTAACCTTTTTAACCATAATGCTTGTGTTGCTGCTGCTGTTGCTGCAATGAACTCTGACTCACATGATGATAATGCTACAGTGGCTTGTTTTTGTGTGCTCCAGCTGATTGGTGATTCTCCGTAGTAGAAGATTATGCCGGTAGTTCCTTTTCCTTCTTGAGTGTTGACTCCGTAGCTACTGTCGCTGTATCCATGTATCTTGTTTCCTCCGTTATGTTTGTAGGTGATTCCATGATCCTTTGTTCCTTGTACATAGCGTAGTACTTGTCTTATGGCTTTCATGTGTTGTTCTCTTGGTTCTTGCATAAATCGACTAAGTAATCCTACAGAATAACTTAAGTCGGGCCTTGTGTGAAGCAGATATCTTAAGCATCCAATTAAGCTTCTATATTCGGTTGAGTTGACCATTGTTCCTTCTGTAATCTTTGTTAATCTTGTGCCTGGATCCATTGGTATTAATGTCTCGTTGCAGTCTATCATTCCGGCTTCCTTTAGGATTTTGCTTGCGTATGCTGATTGCTTTATAGATATGTCACCATTGGTCTGAGTGACTTCTATGCCTAAAGTATAAAGGTTATAACCATACAAATCTAATATCATATCTTTTATCTGTGGGTCTGGGTATTGGGTTTGTTGGGGTCGTCTGGCCCCAACCAAAAGTTTTCAGTCTTCTTTTGTATTTTGGCTGCGGACTAGTATAGGGTGTCAACCAGTTTCCCCACCCAATGTCGATGCCAAAATCTTCTTTTCCTCCTAGTTGCTTCCTTAATGAAGTCTTATTTCTTGTCTTCGTTCTTTGATGCCTTCAATCTGAAATCTTCTTGTCATAAAGAAGTCTTGATGTCTTAGAATATCTTGTTGTCATCAAACCTTGTGGATGCAAAAAGCCGAGGAAAATATATATTTTGGGCCTTATAATCTGGCTTTGAGGGTACAAAAAGTCCTACCAAAATCGTATTGTTTCTTTCTTGTTTTGTTTTATTCTTCTTTAAGTTGTGAATAAGACATTGGGTCTCTCTATCTACATCTTTTGTAGTATTCTTAAAGGATAGATTTGTTCCTTGTTTGTGGTACCCTTCCTGTGTTCTATCTTTAGCAGATTCAACTTCTTGGCTATTCTGATTTTTCTTTTCAAATTTGACATCTTCTTGGTTAATCAATAGTTTTGTAACCGTCTGTAATATTCTTTCTTGGCATCATGGCAGTGTTTTCTGTAAAAGAAAACACGCAGGTTTTGATCTTGAATGATGGTTAAACATGAATTTTTGTGTTGTATGATCCCTTGGGCTCAACGTGAGTGTCGCCACACTGAAGAGTAGCATATGATATGCCGTTTTCCAACAGGTCTTTGATGATCTCCAGGATTTGATTTATGATCAAAACAACTTCATGTTCTTGTTTTCTTTTATTGTTTTTGTATGATGATTGCATGAAGTTGTTTGATCATAAATCAATCCTGGAGATCATCAAAGACCTGTGGAAATCGGCATATCAATGCTTATCACCACTGTTATGTAGTCCCTGGATTAGGCCCGACAAAAGAATTACTACGTGTGCTAAGAAACCCAACCTTCTACACTTGCAGATGGGAAGAAAGCACCAGCTGCGCACCAGCATATGTCTGATTTAACTTTTTTGACAGGTTTCAAATGATATTCCAGAGCGAAAGTTTCATACAATCTTTATGCTAACAAGTTGATGGTACATATATTGAAAACCGGACTAGACCAACGGGTCAACCAAGGAACTGGAGTCGCCACCAATTCGGCTAACCAATAAAAGCCGTCCAAAAAAGAACCGAAGAGGATCAATCGAAACCGATAAAAACAGGTGAACCGGGCTTGCCCGGGATTTTTTTGTTTTGCTCTGGTTAATCACATGTATCCGTTACCGTAACGCTTGAAAACCCTGATAGTAATTTTAAAGGCACGGTGATTGGTATTATTTCATGTCACAATCATTTTTAAATGTATCAAAGATAAATCTCAACCACTTATATTATTATTCAGAGAAAAAATAATAATTAATATTTAAATTAAAATTTTAATTACACCTATTTTTTATAATTTTTATATATTATAAATCGTTAATCGTTGGACAAAACAAATTATACCGTCACATAGAAGGCCAAAGTGATATACTTTCGACACAAAAATGTCGTTTTTTAACGTTTTCTTAACTGTATCAATATTTGAGTTACATATCAGATGTGATTTAACTTTAATATCGAAGTTCGAACACTAAACATCAGTACTAAAATTGACATAAGTATTTGTCAATAAATCAAAAAGCTTTTCATGTTTTTTGTAACTGAAAACATACATTCTTGCTTTCCAACCATATCATACACATTATATTCGCATTATAGATTATAATAGTTCATTTATGAAACTTCTATAATCAAATGTGAAAATCAAAGTTGGTAAAAAAATCCTATGTGATTGAGATCACGTGTAGAAAAAATCACATGTGATTTATTAGAATATTCAAATTAGTGCTTAATCACATGTGATTTCTAATGCAAGTTTCAACAACGAAGAAAAAAGAGAAAAAACGAAAAAACATGAAAAAAATGTGAAAAAAAGGAAAAAAAAAAATTGTCGAAAGTACATCAAAGTGCATATCTATATAAAGATAATTAAATGCACGTCGCGATGGTATATTTTTCGCTCAACGATTAACGATTTAAGAAATATTAATATTTGGAAAAAAATGAAAGTGAGTTTGTTAAAATAAGCGGCTGAAGTTTGTCCCTTAATATGTGAGTAACTGTGTGGTACGTAAATGAACTTAAATTATGTATCAAATCAGTAATTATATTTTTCTCGGAATCATATTTTATATTTTTGTTATAGTAAAGTCCATAGTGGGTTGGTTATTTGAACACTATCTCCGTCACATTATACATCTCTATCGGATAAGTCGACACATATACATTCCTCTGTTAGTAATAATCAGTCATCATACATCCCTGAGGACGAATGGTGTTATTATTTCTCCGTTAAGTTTTACATCTGTTATTTACACCGTTAGTCATCAGGGATGAGTGGTGGTTGAATTTACCAATGGAAGGATGTACATGTGCCAACTTAATGGAGATATAATTGTATGTGTAGCACTTAACGGATATATAATTGCATCGTTCGTCCTCAGGGATGTATAGTGGCTAACGTTTACTAACAGAGGAATGTACATGTGCCAACTTATTTAACAGCTCTACTATTAAATTTCGTTTTTATGAGTACTAAGTATTATACAATCGATTTGTCACATATATTTTTTTTTCAATTCACAAATCATGATGTGATTTTTAAATTACAAACCACATGTGATTTACATTGAAATTACTATTTTCGTCTCAAAATTATTGTTTATCATCAAAAAACACATAGTTTAAGAAAAACATCATTATTACAATTATTTCTTTCTTACTTTATGCAGAATGACAGTTTTATCTTTGATTAATTAATTTATAATTTATAATTTTTTTTTGATAATAACCTCACGTGAGAATAATATGGTAAACTTAATCTAAATTCTTTATCTATTTTTAAACGAAGACAAATAATTTGAAACAAAAGAAAAAGGAAATGTGATTTTGAGACGAGAGTATTACGTAACGATAAGATGTAATTCGTCTAAGCCTCAATGTATATCTTCTTCTGATTTAAACTAAAGTCCTAAACAAAGTTCTCCATAATACAAGTATTATATTTAAAGCATGTATATCTTCACCTTCGATAGTAAGAACAAGTTTTTGATACTCGCGCTTCGCTGCGGCGCGGTTTGTATACACCGATTTAAAAATTGTTGAACTATAACTCTTGAACTATAACTCTTTAATATAGACAGTTAACAACTGTTGAACTATAACTCTTTAATATAATATGCCAATTTTGCGAAGTAGTAGCCAAATACTTTTAGCATGCAAACAATGACTAAAAAATTTGCACATCAAACTGCCACCATTAAGTGGAGTACTGGAGGTCAGGATTACCCTCAAGTATGGCCATTTTCTTTGAGCTCTAAGAGAATAAATTGTGTTTCACTATGATTCATCAGCTTCGTGACTTCTTCAGGTAGACCCTTAAGCTCAAATGTCGCTGTAGCATCCAATTCTTTAGCATAAGAGCTCTTTTCCACATTTTGTTGTCGCACAACATCTCGCCTGCAATTATGTTCCGCACTATCCACAACATGAGAACAAATAAAGCTTGTAAGATCGAGAGTATGCATATGTCACATATCTACATTTTCTTCATGTAGTTCTTAAAAGCATCTATTATATACTAATAACTCATATGCATTGTATTCTGTGGCTAAGCCCCAAACACCCTGATCATTATAGTTTTGTCAACCTCCCATTCTGATAAGTTATTTTTGAGATTCAATCTAACACATACCTTATAAAATGACTCTTATCTAAAACCATTTACCAAGTCACTCACATAAGACTTTATATAACACTTTTTTTATCAATCGTTGTTATGCCATAATCCTTATTACTAAGCTTTGACCTTTAAATGATTCAAACTTATATGATGTTTATCGCTAATACAAACCTGATCATATATAAGGTTTGTCTAGTGGTTTATCATTTTTTTTCTTAATACTTCCATAGCTAATAATTTATATTGCAACTCTATCCTACAAAAATCTACTAACTCAGTATCATAAATTAATCATTTATTGGTATACTCTTTTACTTATTCTTGCATTTTATCTTTTCTTTCACTTAGACACGTGAATCTCAAATAGCTTCTAAAGCTACAGTTGCAATGCGCAACCCAGATTAGCTATTTTTTTACAAAAAGTTATATAAGCCGGTTTTATATTGGCAAGCACCCTCTAAACTGTTTTGCAATAAATGTTTGAATCTATTCGGCACTATATGAGCTTCCAACCCATAGTCTAGTTTACCAAAACTAATTTCGGCAGCCACATACATAGTAGCAACTAAAAAGGGGGGAAAGTAGCTCCATTTCATGTTACTACTTTTAATAATGGATCAATGTGGTCTAATATATACAAAAAAGTAACCACAAATGGCCTAAGAATCCAAACTTACATGTACTAACCTTGCTGACTTTAAAAAGATGAGACTTACTACTGGTGCCCGGAGTGAAAATGACGGCGCAAGGTGCGTCGGAAAATCCAAGCACACCTCGGCGACTTCATTCTTAATCTTTATCACATAAACCCACGGAAAGCCTCCAAAGATCCAAGCTTCATCACAAAAAACAATAGTGCAAGTTAATTCACCAAAAAAATATATTATAACTTATACGTGGCTTACTTTAGCTTTTCATTATTTTAGACGTTGTGAAAAAGGTATACTGGTAACAATAGAATGGATATTTTTAGGAACCTGTTGTAAATGAGATTACCAGTTAATTAGGAGCACGCTATGGGCTTAATTTCACACTAAGGAATACTTCCACACTTAGTGTTTTTGTGCAAGCACGTAGTAACTGTATGTTGAATCTAAAGTAGTTGGGGAAATACATGAAACATTACCGGACAAAAGGATATTTATTTCTTAGCTTCTAACTGACTTATTAAAAAAGAAGCATTTGTGGGTCCCACAGACAACTATCAGAACCTAAGAATGAGGCATGGTACGGGTACGCTATAATCATATTTAAATTGGACACACAATGATCAAATAAGAGTTTGCAGGTTATCAAACAATCCTAGTTGTTAACAAACGTATTGAAATTTTAAGCATCTGAGCGTATCACTGTATGCTTGTGGAGTAACAAAGCTTATAGTTTGATAAGGTCACGGGATGGTTTGGGATCATCAAAATTGTTTTAGAGATGGTGTCATGGTAAGAATTAGTACCTGGGATGGATTGGTTCGACCAGCCGTGATGCTGATTTTGTTGTACCGATCTTCATATGCCTGAGCCTCTTAATCTCAGTTTTGTATTGTTCAATCTGCAACGCAACACATAAATGTAGGTATACAATGAGCTGGAATGTTGTGTAATATAAACTATAGGACCATTCAATAGCAATTTGGCCCATTTGCTCATGCTCAAAATGATAGCAGGCATAGGTACCTAAATATACAATTATAGCAACTCTTATTGACACACAGTCTACCATCTACTTTGATGATATAGCATATATTACCATCAGTTAGTAGTTACAGCAGCCTAAAACAAACACACCTTATGCTTTGGATAATATTGGTTGCCTTAGCTTTTGCACTTGTGATCCAATATTTGACAGCAAACGTGGGTGTTCTTACTGGTATTTGATTTTTTTTTTACTTTTTGTAACTCTCACTTTGTTCCTTCCATTAGTAAATTTGTCACAAAAAAGTGCTAATTTTTGGTGTATTATACTCTCGGAAAGCATTTGGCTGAGCATTGTAAAAATAAGTATGAGAAGGTGACCAATTTCATTCCGTGGTTTCTTGCGGAGATATGCATTGTTGCGTGTGACATTCCTGAAGGTATTATCACTTGAATGATTTTATCACTCTGAGCAACTCAGAATTCAATTCATATTTCGTGTGATAAAATTACTTTATGTATCTATTAAGCATATGAAAGCATATGATATAAGTGTGACTAAGCAGTCAATGATACTTTAGATAACTATAAATATCCTAATTGCATCAGATATTATTCACATTCTCTTCATGTAAAGTAGTAAAGGCATGTTAAGTTTCAAATCTTTTACCTGCTGAAGACGTTCCTACTTCAGTACTTTTCATGTAAAATTCAGAGATGTGCATGTGCGGCATATTCTTTTGGTACATCGAGAATCACAATGATCTAAAAACATGACACGGGTCATCAATCTGCAAAAAAATGCAATTCTATCAAAAGTGTGAAACAAAAAAAGCTACGTCATGGAATTATCAAAGGCGGTGTTCGCATATTAACAAAAAAAATAAAGAAACTCTATTCACCTTGTGTTTGAGCGTACCTTGATATCACATGTTCAGTTTCCGAGTCAAAATCCCATGTAAAGGCTGCATATTTCACAACATTTGCAACATTAAAAATGAGAACTTCAAGTTTCTTAGAGGGCTGCAATATAACCACAACGTTACATTAAAAATGAGAAAAATATTTGTGGGCTACAATATAACCACAACTGACTTTTTTGAAAGATCAGCCTAGCCTCAAAAGTGTTGCTATTGATATAGACAGTAATAACTTACAATCCGAACACCCCTTTTCTTCTTTATGTAATGCTAATATACAAATTCTGTTCAACATATGTATGAGTCTATGTTTTATGCTATATAAACCTAAAGTACCTCTCAAAACAGTATTCCCAAATTGAAAAGTTACTGCTATAGTGCATATTTTGGTACCTTTCTTTTCTACTTCTTTACATTCTAACTCTCTCCACCTCCTCCGTCGCTCATGTTAGCAACTTTATATCTATTCATTCCTAACATCTAAAAGATAAAAATCCTATCTTTTATTATAAATAAAAAATCCTTATTCCTAATATACCACAAATACAAAAGACATTCAAGAAATCTACAAAAGTTCAAATCTTTATAGCAAAATAACAAAAACCTATATTCCCAAATTACAAAGAAACAATATGATGATTTATTCATGTATAATAAATAAAAACAAAAAACTAAAAAGGTTGAATAAAAAGAAACAAAAAACTTACCAAAAAACCCAATTATTTTTATACGGACTGTGTGCGGTAGCCACCAATCCTCTGCCGCAACCGCCACTTCACTAACAACCGGTGCAAAACCTGTTGTAAGAACCACAAAAAAACCACAAACTTAATCAGAATTGGTCTACCGTTTGGTTTGAATCCGTTGGAACAACAGTTCACCACATTTGTAGTTTTTGTAAATTTAAAACAAACCTCACGACTAACGCGTAGCCTCTTCATCAAGCCTCCTCATAATTTCTCAACAGACCATCTGCTATGAATAAGAACACAACCTTACTAATCACAAAATTTCAATTCAACAAAATTATATTAAAAGGGATAAAAAAGACATACCATTCCGAACACCACGAAATTTGTGACCACCTCATGCTGCCAATTTTTTTTTAACATAATTAAACATAAAACCACCAAATTTCAGCTTGATTGAACCCCAATTACCCAATTCAATTTGTTTAAGAAAAATCCCAATTCATTAATACACATAAATTAGGTCAAGATGACCTACATTGATTTTTATTGTGGAACTTGTTGCATCTAAATTTTTTCTCCATCTTCATCAATAAGTTCATACTTGTAATTAGTTAAGATCAATACTACAAACTTAATCTACTATTTGTACTCAATAGTTCACCGGGGCGGTGGAAGCGGGTTTGTGTGAAAAATGAGGCGTTGGATTCTTTTAATAAACTGTATCCTGCGAAACCAACCAAGAGATCTTGTAAGTGGTTTACTGCTTATATAGAAAATTAAAATGAAACAACATACTAACATCTCCAAACCGACCTTTTGTTTACCATAGTGAATCGCGCAACGGCTCGAATCATCACTAACTCATCCTTTTTTTACCAATAACCTATATATTAAGCTGATTGAATTTTTCAAAAGTTTATGTGTTGATGTTGGAGAGTGGCAATTTCTGGATACATCTTCTTCATAGCAGGTCGGTGGGTAGAAGCTTGAAGCAAAGAATAATGAAAGGGTCTTGTGTTTTTGGTTGGTGTGGGAAAAACTAAAAGGGGGTGTTGAATAGTTTACCCGCTTTGTAATTAAGGTTTTAAGGTGTTTGTAAAAATCTAAGGTTCGACTTATATGAATTCAATACTTGGCACAATATAAACAATAGGCTTATCTTAACAAATATTACAAGACAAATAATTAAGACAAAGAGATATAGTAAGAACAACAAACGCACAAACGTGAGGATTTATAGTGGTATTCGGTAAACGAAGCCCCCTTCCGCCATACCCACTCCCGATTACCAAACTCGAGGAGTTTTCTTCCACTATGTCAACAAAACTCCCTATGGCGAAGAAGAACCGTACACACCGTTGCCTTACACCAGAATTTATGACACATAACTAAATGTCGAGTATAAATCTTAGCTAGAACCAATCTATCACAACACACTTCACTACTTGTTCACGGACATCACAACTTCACGCTTCTTCAACTTCAATACTTCTCACAACTTCAAGACTTCACTTCACCACACTACTTAGATCACAACTATCTAACACTATTTGGTAAGATCACCACGATCTAACTATACTTACAAAGATCGCCAAGATCTAGCTACTACACACAAATACAAGATATACAATTGATTTACAATTATGGTATTGGAGCAACTAAGATTGTAACACACACAAATGTGTAATACTCCTTCACTTGAGAAGAATAGTATCTTCTCATTGGCACTAGGAATTGAGCTATTGATAACTTGGAAACAAAGCATTATGATTAAAATGTCAAAGATGTTTAGTGAGATGTATAGGCTGTTTAAGAACAAGAAAAAATAGGCAAAAGGTAAGAAAATAGTGGGAAAAGTCCAGTATTGATAGGACATACTGAAGAGCGTAGGGAAAAGTCCAGTATTTATAGGACAAACTAGAGGAGCGTCAGTCTATGGGCGGTCCCCTTAAATAGGTGGGCGGTCCCCTTAAAATTAAGGGGGCCGCCCGTGTATTTAAGGGGGCCGCCCTAGACTAGGGGCTCCCCAGTTTGTCTTTTGTGTAGGGGGAATTTTCTGGAACTTTTCTAGCCGTTTTAGGTCCGAAAATTTGAATTTCAAAATGTTTATTTTGAATAAAACATTTCTTTTAATTGTAGAAAATGTTTTGTAATGTTTATAAAATGTTTACAACATTTTATAAAAGTGTGAGGTTGAATAAAAATTTCCTTTGATCATAAAATGCATTAAGCATTTATTTATTCATACCTTGAAGTGATATAAATTTCGAAATGAAAATTTACTACTAATTACTTGTTTACGTTTAATTTTACATTGAACGTTTTTATATTTTGTGATTATCAAAACGTAAAGATGTGAAAAATATTAGTAATGTTTTTAGGCATTATATTTTATCAACAATCTTCCCCTTTTTGATGATTACAAAATTTAAACTCATTAAATGTAAAATTATTTTTAAACAAGTATTTAGTGAGTTTCATGTCATTTCTCCCCCTTTTTGTAGAATCAAAAAGACATCGTCGAGAATTGCTAGTTAAATCGACGGAATAAATGCTCCCCCTTGATGTGTGCTCCCCCTCGTTCGAGGGCACCAAGGAATCGAGCTATGGTTTCTTGGCTACAAAAACGAGTTAGAAAAATACAAATATTTCTAACATGTAACAAGAAGGAAAAATATGGCATAATAGGAATGCAACCAACAATAATCATCCATTAAAATTAAAATAGTATGTGAACCACACTCATGCATACATAAGGAAAATAAATATCATGCTAACATACATGAAATTTTTTAAACTACAAAGAGTCCTATAACTAGTGAATCTCTATAGGACTTGCTTACAAAATGATGGGTGGACAATTATTTGAGAAACCAAAACATAGAGTGTGTTTAGTTTGGTGAAGATGGTGGAGGTGGTGGGATGATGGTTGTTGGTGGTTGTGAGAGCATGTGTTCAATATATGAAAACATATATTGGAGTTCATCTCTCAATCCAAATATGAGAGTACGATTATGAATGCAACACAAGCATGAATCTCCATGTGCCTCAAGAAGGTTCCAAGGAATGGGATGACCAACAATAGGTGGTGAAGGTGATGGAGTATTATATAGGACATCAAGTGGGGTAATTGGTGAAAGGGGGAGAGTGATGTCCATTGATGCATTTTTTTGAGTTGGAGGTTATGGAGAAACTCTTGGAGGAGGAGATGCTGGTGGGTTTAAGTAACCATTGGGTGAAAGTGATGTTGATGAGGTTGGTGATTTGGGTATGTAGTCAATTGAGGATGAAGAAGTATCTTTGGTTGATGGTGTTTTGGAAGGTGCATTAGGAGCACTAGGTGATGAGAGTTGAAGTTTGGGTGATGGAGTTTTTGTGTCATCTTGGGTTAAATTCACAAACAATTATTTTGGTGGTATGATGTTAATTTTTGGTCTCTTAGAGGCTTTGGAAATGGAAGCTCTTGTGGATGTCATGTATGTTGATAGTGGTTAGTGTATGATTTGGTGGATGATGTGTTGGTGATGATCATTTGGAAGGGATTTATGGGAAGAGAATGGATTGAAAAAGGAATGAATTTGAACTAGTTTAGGTTGTTCCAAATTGTGTTCGAGCATTCTGGGCAAAAATAACTGAGACTAGGTAAAATAGGGTCAAAAAGCAGGAAAAATACTGTTTTACCCGTGATTTACTAGGGCGGTCCCCTTAAAGATAAGGGGCCCGCCCATTATGAATTAAGGGGGCCGCCCTCTGTTGGCTTCCATTTTTCACAGAAAAATGATTTTTCTCATAATTTTTGTAAGAGTATTTATGTTTTGGTGGTTTATTTGCAGCAAGTCCTATTGAGTTGTATGAGCACATTTAATCATATAACATGTAATAAACATATCAAGTCATGAAACCAAAGTAGCATAAGT
>BQNB010110550.1:0-22534 GCA_026074375.1 Tanacetum coccineum | reverse complement strand
ATATATACACACATATATATATATACATATACACATATACATATACACATATATATATACATATATATATATATATATATATATATATATATATATAGTTATTACAAAGTTTGGTATAAGTACTAGTTTAGCCCCCCATCTTTAATGAAACTTTGTAACTCTTGCACAGCTTTAGTCCCTGTGATGAGTCATCGTTATGGCGTAAAGGCATCGATCACGTTACGTCATAAACCTTTTGACGCAACATTCCATCTTTTAGTATTAAAATTGGTTACGGCGTATTATATCGAACCCTTTACGCCGTAACCCTTAGTCAGCATCAATATTCTTCAGCAATAAATATTTACGGCGTAACTCCTGCGGGCCAGTTACGCCGTAATGCTTCGTCAACATATTTTCTTCCTTATTAATAATTGATTACGGCGTAACTCTTGCGGGACGGTTACGTCGTAATTCTTCAATGCTTGATATCCACCCGTATTTATCTTCAAAAATATAGCACCTCTACTAAATTATATAGTAGTGGTACTATTCTTCATTTAGTCTATAAGCTGCATCATGTAGAATTTTAGTAGCCCTCCATAAGTTTTAGTACATCTACTAAATAAATTAGTATTGGTACTAAATTTAGCCATTTTCCCCCTTTTTCTGTTCCAATGCCTCTAATTACCTGAATTCGCCAAATAAATGAATTAAGTACCGAATTCATATAAAAATGATATAAAGCAAGGCAATAAACACAGGAATTTGATATATAAAAGTATTAAATATTTGATGTCATCAATGATACATGAGAACTAATTAAAGACATTACCCCAAAATATCTTTTCTAATCCTTTTTCATTTTGGAATACCCAAAAATAACTAAACCAAGTAATCAACTCTTACCTTATCATTAATCTACTTTAATAATCCACAATACAGGTCCATGCCTACTAGACCAACTAGACAAATGGATTGGCCTAACCAAATTACTTTTCTTCCAAACCAAAAACTAAAATCATTTGATAAGGTCTTCATTTTAAGTTTTTACATGTTCAACCATTCTGTTACTATCGTTTTGCGATGATGAGCTAATATTAGCATTTTTTGTTCAGGTGGCGCTGAAATCAGTGGTCTAAGTGTTGTCTCACAGGGACAATTTCAATATTAGGTTGACATAGATAAGGATGATGATGAAGGGGGGAGATTCGGAACCTTATGTCCAAGCAATGCCATCATATTGTGAGAAGTAATATTGATAATGTATTACCATTAGTAACATTGACTGCATGGCCTCTCTTTTTGGAATTTTCACGTTAATAGAAATACTCCTTGCATGTAAAAAACATTTAATGTATGTTGCAAACGTCGTGGGGGGTTCAAGTCGTGTAAAGTGGTTCATTGGATTCAAGAGCCGTGTTCGATTCGATGAATATGATACTCGCGTGCGCAAAACATCCTACAGCGGAGCGCAGGCAAACCTACTCGTTCATTTCAAACCTTAAGATATATGTAACTAAACTCATTAAAACCATTAATGATCAAGTTAAATGGATACTGATCCGATCCTCAATCATCCTGATGTGTGTTTTGCAAGCTTTAAATTTATAATACTAGAAATACCGATTTTTACAAAAAAACATAACACTCTGGCAAGCATACCCTTTCGTGTTGTAGCACCCCCAAAATTCAAGACGGCAGCGGAACGGTAACATTGGGGTGCGACTTCAAGGCACAAGGTACAAGTCACACAAAACGACCTCAAAGTGAGACGTTTTAAAATACATTTTAAAATGTTTCACATTCGATACGTTAGAACATCAGAGTTGACAAATAGGTCCCAACAGTTTCAAAATATCACAAGTGTTTAAAACATGACATAATGTTTGGATAAAGTTTCCATCGATTGTAAATAAGAGAAAGTTTTTACAAATCATAGTATTTTCAAAAGAAGTTTTATCAAATGTATAAAAATGAAGAGTCTTTGAATTTCAATTCGTGCGGCTTCCCTCTGAGCAAAATACCTGAAAACCTGAGATAAACATGCTAAAAATGTCAACAAAATTGTTGAGTGAATTCATAGTTTTATATAAGTAAAGCAGTGATTGAGTAAAATCAAGTAATGTTATTGAAATCAAACAGTTTAGTGCACCACAAGATTTAAGTAATAGCAGACTAATGAAACACATTCATTAGTCCAAAAGAATTATTATTGCACTAAGCTCATGACACCGAAACCTTAACATGTACTTCAATCAATAGATTGGTAATAACAAACCAGTAATCGAGGTTTGTGCCCCAAAACAGATACAGATGCTGCCAAACATCCTACGAATTACTTTAAATGTAAAATGCGCCCATGGTTAACATGAAACCATAATTCATGACGGGGATTGTCAGTCCCAATAGATCTATCCACAACATTCACGTTTACTACTCTAGTAATTAACGGCTCATGATAATAGGGGACTTAGTGGCAAAGGGTACTTAGGCAATAATATGATCACGAAATAGCATATAGTTTTTAAAATGTACTTGTGTCCAAGAAATCAAGCATGCAATCTCCTCCGAATTTAATAAAACAAGTAATAGAAAAAGGGGCTATGAAACTCACCGTAATCAGAGAGAATAGATATCAACGACGAGAAAAATCCTAACCGTGACCTAAATAATGGTGCGCAATTAGAAAAAGAATCATATAATAAAATGACATAAAATTACACACACACACACACACACATATATATATATAAAGCATAATAGAATCCATATGTGTGTATACCTTAAGTTATTTAATATAAACAAGCTTTTAAAAGAAAATAATATTCATTTTTAAGTTTCGTCACTTTTTCGAAAAAATTCTATTTTTGAAAAGTTTCTATTTTTAGAAAGTTTCTGTTTTAGGAAAGTTTTCCATTTCTGGAAAGTCTAGAAATTTAGGACGTTATTATCGACTCATAAAAATGTTCATTTTTCCGTCAACACTAGCTTACCCAAGGTTTTATCCAAACACTCCACTTCATAAGTAATATATATATATATATATATATATATATATATATATATATATATATATATATATATATATATATATATATATATATATATATATATATATAATGTATATATATATTATTTGTAATATATATATATATATATATATATATATATATATATATATATATATATATATATATATATACGACCCGAACCCGAACTTACCATTTTTAGACATCGCCAAACGCACCCTAACATTTTATTAGTTGTAAAATACTATTCGTCAAAGTTTCACGAGCTCAAACGAACTCAAAAACGCTCAAAAACTCAATTTTTACCAAAAATCAGCAAGCACTTGCATTTTTCCAAAATGACAAATCACTAACTTCGACCCCAACGATTTCCTATCGTCTTTCATTTTCAGACCAAAATCTCTTGAGTTTTTATGTAAAACGTCCCAATGAACAACTTTTATGTTTTACCCGAAGGCCGGTTCGAACCAGAAAAGGCCTGAAACGCCACTCAAAAACTGCATCAGAAACTAATTATAAAAATAGTGCTATCATTTTTCCCAAAAACGCAGAACTGAACTATGATAAAAAATCACCCTTTTTATGCACTTTTGATCCGAAATCCTTTAGCAGATAGTAGAAAACATCGTTTCGGACAACTTTCGTGTTTCGGCCGAAGGCCAAAACGGGTCAGAAGGTGTCTGAAACGACACATTTCAGTTCTGCGCAGAAATTATATTTACTAAAATAGTGCAGATTTTTAATACAATTTTTTCCAAACTTTGAATCGCCATAAAAGCTTCGTTTTAAAGAGTTACGGGGCGATCTTTATATCAAAATGATCGCTTTGACAAGTACTAACATAATTTGAAGCCTAAACTTTATAAAAATATTTTTACGACACCTAAACATGGCCTTTTAATTTCCTGCAATAAATATATATTTCGACACCTATGAAAACTTCAACCAAACACCACCAAAACTTCACAATCTATACTACTCCCTCCGTCCCTAAATAAGTGTCCACTGTTGACTTTTAGAGTCTTTTTCCATTAACTTTGACCTTAAATTATTTTGTTTATGTTATATAATACTTAATGAAAACTATATCAATGAAAATACATGTAAAACCCAATCTATTCATATATTTTGCATCAAATATTATATAACACAAAAAGAAATAATTAAAGTCAAAGTTGCAAAAGAATGACTTTAAAAGTCAATAGTGGACACTTATTTAGGGACGGATGAAGTACTTTATAAAGCATTTAGCTCATTCCATTTTTAGAAGTCTTAAAAATTTAAGCAAAAAAGATTACTTATTACGGAAGGATTTCAAAACTTAATCAATACTTGTAACCTCAAAAGTTGTAACCGTCGTATTAATGATCAAATAAGTGATTCAATGGGAAATAAAGAGTAACCATCATATCAATATTTGTAACATATAAAACTTAAAAGAAATTATTAATATACATTAAAATGTCAGTTATGAAATCTTAATATAAAAAGAACTCTTTGTTTATGAAAGAATAAAAAAGCTACAACACAAACTAATCATACTTCACACACAATACATTCAGCCATCCAACATTCTTCTGGCCCTTGAACCTCGCTTAGCCCCTCGCCGAAAGACTTAATTATACAGGAAACTCGTCGTCGCAACGCGCGGGTACCGGTCTATTTTAACTTATGTTTCAAAGATGCTACTTATGTGTTCCTTTCTTTCGTTTGGATCTTATGTTTATTTGGATATATAATACTTTGCATTGTTATTGCTTAAAGTTATTTTAATTATCATTCATTTGTACAGTTGTTAGAAAAACGTTTAACCGAATAACATTTGCTCGCCACAAAATATAATCACAGGGTACCCGCCGCCGCATTGCGCGGGTACCCGTCTAGTAACCACAAAATAGCCTATCCCCGTCATCTAAACCATTTGCCAACATTTTTACATCAAAAACAATAATTTAACACACAATACATATGGATTCATAGCTTCAAAATAAAAGATAACCATAATCATATAAAAGATGTATTGAAAAAGGTTTCAAAATACTTACAACCACAAGTAATAAGCAAGATAAAAATCAACAATGAACCCTCCTTGGTTTCTCTTGTGGTTCGAACACCATAGGCAACCCAAACAACCAAACCAAAGCCTCCAAACACCCAAAAGTCTTCTTAATCACCAAATGCACAATCTTTAACTCAAATCTTGCAAAAACCCTAATTTAATTACGAAGCCCTAACTTGTAATTCTTGATTAACCTAATTTAAATGTAAAGAGATAAGTAAAAGGAAATGCAAACCGGACACGATGATTTGTAGTGGTTCGGTCACGAAACACCTCTTCGCCCTACTCCACTCCCCGAGCACCAAACTCGAGAGTTATCTTCACTAGTTAACAAGCTCCCTTTAGGCGGAGAAAACCGTACACTACGTTGCTTATATCAATTTCTGACACTAAGCTAGATGTCGAGTTCTAATCTTAGCTAGAACCAATCTATCACGACTTCATAACTTCTTTACTACTTGCACGACTTCACAACACAACTTTACTTCACAACTTCACTACACTTCACATCTTCCCAACACTTCACAACTTTACATCACCAAGACACTACCAAGATCATCATGATCTAACATACCTTCATATGATCACCATGATCTAACTATTACACAAGTTTAGAATACATGGACTTGATCTATACATTGTAAATGTAAGACATGTCACCAATGCACTAACTAAACTATATAACTTCACATCTTGAGATAGCGAGAGCTCTTCTCTTGCACTTGAATGGATGGATGATTGGATCACATTTAAACAAACTTATAACAAGTTAAGTGATCAAAAAAAATGGTTTGAAAGAAGAGTTTAGATCTGAGAAAAACTATGTGCAAAGAGGTGAGAAAATCTGTGGAAATAGTCCACTATTTATAAGAAAAAATATTAATTTTTTATTTGGGCGGTCATCTTAATTATACAAGGGTGGTCCCCTTAATTATGGTCGTCCCTTTAATTAATTAAGGGGGCCGCCCATTTTTTAGACGCTTACTTTTTTGTCTTTTTGTGGGGGAAGGTTTTTCTAAAACTTTTTAGCCGTTTTTGGGTAGAAAATTTGAATTCAAAATGTTTATTTTGAATAAAATATTTCTTATAAATACAAAAATGTTTTCGAAATTGGATGAATTAAACGTTGAAAACCACCTTAGAATGCCTGATAATAAGCCTTGAATGCTTTAATTAGATCAAAAATATAAAAAAGGGTTTTTAGATAGATAGGTTACCAAACTATCAACTTTTGTTCGTCTAAGTTACCAATCTTTTTTTTGTCCAACTGGGTTACTGGACTATCGAAACCAGATAAATTTAGTATCGAACTATCGGTGACTGGTTGCTAGTGTTAAATCCCGGTTGCATAGCCAGAGTAGCATTTGACTTTTTATATATTTATTTAAAAATGATTTTTAATCTATTATTAATCTCCTAATCCATACACCTCTTTCATACTTTATGACACACCAAGTCACCAACAACTACCACAGATCTGATAAATCCACCAACCAACCGAACACCACTACAAATGAGATCAAATTACCAACCACCACCACTATCGTAATGTGATTGATAAATGCTCGAAAAGCCGATGTGGTGGCTGGTGCTTGAGATTCTTCGGGTTTCGTGCTCAAGACGGGGAGGACTGTTGGTGATGGGGATGAGGAGGCTGCCATTTTGGTTATGGTTATAATATGATTATGATTGTGAGGATGTTAATTATATCAAATGGTGAGTTTGTTAAGAAAAATGATATGAGAATTAAGCTGTTGGTTAATGACGGTTTAGTTTGTTTAATTCAAGATTTTGTTTCCTTGAGAGTTTTGTTCAGTTTAATTATGTTTGATAATTTCGAAGACTTTTTTTGTTGTAATAAAATATCAAAACTTGGTCGGATTTAAATGAGTCTATTAGACTACCGTAATGGGTCGGTCTTTGTTTTGGTCGACCACCGATGAGGATGTATCCCAATCAAGGTTATAGATATCCCTTCACTTTCAGCAGGCCAGTAACCGTCAACGAGCATTCACCAATCCAGAATAATACTAATCAGTTCGATATGCGTGGGTTTTGTTTTGTTTCATTTTATGATATGAGTTGTGTTTATGAGTTTGGGTTTTATTTTTGTGATTATTTTTTTAGTAGTATAAGTGACTGTGATTTGTTTGGCGAGAATGACGAGTAATATATTCCGTTAGTCACTTCATGATTTTTGAGTAATATGCTTTTAAATGTATGTTGGTTATGATTTATGTTGTGGTGGAGAATTGTATGAAATGAGGATTAAAGGTTGAAGATGAAAACTAAAAATCACAAGAATAATTTAAGCTGTTTTTTTTATAAAAAATAAGTGATAATCTGATTTGGATAATGAGGCCCACAAAAATCTGGCATGGAGAAGGTAAAAACAAACAATCTTCCGGTTGTAAGTATTCGGGGTAACCTGAATGAACACACTTTTGGTGTTCAGTAACATTAAAGTCAAACTTTGATAGTCCAGTAACCCAATTGAACAAAAAAAAAGATTGATAACTTAGGCGAACAAAAGTTGATAGTTTGGTAACCTATCTATCTAAAAACCCAATAAAAAATGATGAATTTTTGTGGGTGTTGTTGTTGTACCGTGACCAAGAACAAGAGAAAAGGAGGGAAGAAAAAAAATGTCGATGGTTACTATGTGTGTTTGGACCGTCCCTTTTATGGAATTTTTTATTTATTTATTAATTATTTAAGTGTATGTAACAGTATAAATCTTAGGTGGGATTAAAATAAGAGGGTGTCTGGTTTTTAGTTTTGTAGGAGCTTAAAACAATTAAGGGGGTGTTTGTTTTATTTTATTTGTCGTAAAATTGATAAGTATTATTACTTGTATATAAAAAAATGGTAAGTGTAAAATAAAAGATGAAGTTTAAGTTTGAAACGGGTTTTTAGCAAGGTTCGACCAGGACGCGAAAGAAAATAAATTTTACTAAAAATATAATTTATAAAAGACTCGGGGTGAAATATAGAAATATTCGAACTATAACGGATTCGAAGACGAGAAGTAAGCTAAACGACAACTTAAGATTTAATAAGGCGTAGGATTTATTGAATCGGGTAACGGTAAAAATAATTTTTTTACGTAAAGGTAAAATAAGAATAAAAATAGGATTATAATATCTACCTGAATTTTACGAAATTTCACAGTCGATCCCCCTAAGGGAACCAGAGTTCAACTAGTGCCGACAGCTGGCGAGGTGTTCGGTAAAAGGTATGGGTACTTGCAATAATTATGTATACACACACAAAAAATTCCCTTTTTGGAAATACAAGTAGAAAATTGATTTTGACAAAAATTTAAGATGACTACTCTCAGCATAGCATGGTCCTTCCTAAAATATGCTAAGGTGATCAGGCTATGTATAATTAAGGACTAACAATGACATGCTCATTTTTGTCAAACAAATATTGAGTAAAAATAATTAATACATAAAATGTCTGAAATGTGCATGTAGGTACGGATCTGTTGTTATGAAATTCCTTAATGAAAGGATTGAATAATTGTACCGGTGAGAAGGCAAACAGAAACGAGGAATTAATAAATCGTACCAATAACCAAAGTAGCATATGTCATGTGACAATACATATCAAGATCGAAAAATAAATTTGTACTGATAATCAATGTGAACATAGGAATCAAAGAATTTACTAATCTTCAAAGAAAGTGAATGCCGACACAAAGAGGTTATAATGAATTTGATATTTAGAATTTGAGAATCCTACAAGAGAGACCAAATATTTTTATGAGCAATGCAACAAACAATCATTTATCAATGCAACAAAAGAATGAATAGATCATAAAAAAAGTATGAACATAGAATCGCAAAGAAAATCAATAAGAGTATATGAAGAAACAACAAAAGATATTGCGAGCATGAACATGTCAACGATTTAAAAGACTACGCAAAAAATATGTACAGATGTTATAACGGTCGAAAGAATGAGTATAGAAAATGATCCGTATAAACAAATTACGAATCAAAGAAGTATAGAGAATTATCTGTACGAATAATCAAGCAAACGAAAGAATCAACTGATCATAATAATAAAAGAGAGGAATAAGTATTAAGGATATAAAAATATAACGGTAAAAAAGGAATGAACGTAAATAATTATTTGATCAACAAAATAAACGTAGAGAGTTATTTGTTCGAATAGATTACGAACCGGAAAGACTATAGAGAGTCATCCGTAAAATTAACTGATGCATACGAGAGTATTAATAACAATAGCTGAAAGAGGCATATTTCAATGAAACAATATGTCAAGGATGTTAAACGAGATGGGAGAATTAATTGTACAAACAATTAAGTATTTAAAGAGAGTTATTACCAAATGGCTAAAACAACACATAATAAGGATATGGTATATCAAGGATATTAAAATGGAATATGAGAAGTTAATTGTACAAACAATTATTTATTAAAAGAAAGTGGGTATATTTGTACCACAACGCAACAATACATCAGATGACCTTTGAATTTTAATCCGTCCGGCTTCCCTCTGAGCAAAATACCTGAAAACCTGAGATAAACATGCTAAAAATGTCAACAAAATTGTTGAGTGAATTCATAGATTTTATATAAGTAAAGCAGTGATTGAGTAAAATCAAGTAATGTTATTGAAATCAAACAGTTTAGTGCATCACAAGATTTAAGTAATAGCAGACTAATGAAACACATTCATTAGTCCAAAAGAATTATCGAGGGTTTTGTGCCCCAAAACAGATACAGATGCTGCCAAACATCCTACGAATTACTTTAAATATAAAATGCGCCCATGGTCAACATGAAACCATAATTCATGACAGGGATTGTCAGTCCCGATAGATCTATCCACAACATTCACGTTTACTACTCTAGTAATTAACGGCTCATGATAATAGGGGACTTAGTGGCAAAGGGTACTTAGGCAATAATATAATCACAAAATAGCATACAATTTTTAAAATGTACTTGTGTCCAAAGAAATCAAGCATGTAATCTCCCCCGGATTTAATAAAACAAGTAATAGAAAAAGGGGCTATGAATATGATCACGAAATAGCATACAGTTCAACGACGAGAAAAATCCTAACCGCGACCTAAAATATTGGTGCGCAATTAGAAAAAGAATCATATAATAAAATGACATACGAGTCATATATATATATATATATATATATATACTAGTTGCAAAACCCGTCCTATGGGCGGGTATGACTTATGATTATTGTTTACGTATTCTATTTTTTGGTTATTTTGTACATATACATTGAACACTGTTGTGCAAATGTAAGTTCAAGGACATTAAAAATGCTCACACATTAGCAGAAAAAATCAACTCAAAGCCGATAACAGATTAATGGCGCTTAAAATGTAAATTATACAAATCCTTAATGTTCAAAATCAGGAAATAGTGGCAAAATTTCCACAGGTTGCAGCTTTTTATTTGTAGCATGAACGGGAATTGATTTGCATGCCTCAAACGACGACACCAAGGCATATACATCAGACTTTTTTGTTAGTTTTTGTTTGTGTAGAAATACATAGGATCCATACAACCAAAAGGTACCCTTGACTCCCGTTGTTGACAAATGTATCTGTCTCAGGCCTACTTTGGCTAACCCAAAGTCTAAGATCTTAGCTGCATAATTTGCATCTAACAATATATTTGAACTCTTCACATCACGATGTATTACTCCCTGTTTAGTACCATTACCTGTGTGAAGATAATCTAAACCACGAGCTACCCCTATACATATATTCAGCCACTGCAACCATGGACAAAGGAAGGGCAGCTTTAGTGAAGAGCATCTTCAGCATCCCCTGAGTCATATAGCGTCAAACGACAGAGTGATCAGTTTCTTAAGGATCATAAGGTTGCTGATATCGCGCAATTAGCGTTGTCTCGTCACACGGGATTATAGCGGGAGTGTGACGCGGTAGTAACTTAGAGGAGTATCGGGTGTGAGGATATTACTGGCTAGACGAGCTACGAGAGCTTCGGCTTATATCTTAATGCGGGTGCATTATGAGATCGCTGGGTTGAATTTGAATCTATATATTTTATAACTCTTTTTATTTATTTTTTTTATTTTTCTTTTTTTTTTTTGAGAGAGGGTAGAGTATTTTGTGGTATATAGTGACTCTATCTCAAGTTTACTCTCATATTCTCTTCTACTCCTTTCGAGTACTATCCTACAAAACACACATGCCATGCGTCTCTAAAAGGACTGTTGCGGTCTCAAGACACAGATATGCTTCACATACGAGGCACTCTTATCAACATGCACGATATCTCCTTCTAGGATAAAATCGATTTATTCTATACTGCGCTTGCTTAAAGGGTTTAAACAGAGATTAATATACTTAATACAGTCGGTCTTATTCTTTTCTTATTTAGGTTTTTCCTTGTATCAAACGAAAAAATATTGCTAAATTTATGTGGAGCCATGTTCATGATTATCCCCTTGGAAATCTATGCAATTTCTTAACAGATAGAGGCTTTATCTGCAATATACATAAAAAGAAGCTGAAATTGACAAAAAAAGTAGAGATGGTAGTCGGTTTCATAGAAAGGCCATACCTCATTAAGGAAGGCAAAAACATAACTATAAAGCAATTCATGAGCCCTTTCGTCTTTTGAATCAGCGAATCTCAACCATGGCAACAGTAACGCTGATACAGTCACTTCATGACTCGCCGTACATAATAAATAATAAATTTTTTAGAAAAATGATTCAGCATCAGCTTCTCTGTTGTTGCAAAATGATTTCATACTTCGGTTATTTAACATTCTATCCATAACAACTGAAACAACATATTGAAATATATATGTTCCATGTCTTATTGACGGGAAGCTCAAATGCTGATTTTATAGATGAATGTTGCAAGTTGCAACAATGAAAGTTAAAGAGTAAATAATTGTTAAAGTCTTAAGGGATCACATACCCAGTGAAATACATGTACCAACAACAATATTCACATACGCCTTAACAACTGCTTCATTGTCCAATTCGTCAGAATCACCCACCTCATCTTTAAGACCTTTGACACCATCTAATACTACTTTGGGTATCTGAGCTTGGATCTAATCTTTAGATGGATGAATCCTGAAAGCAACATTGGTTTAGGTAGAGCTCCACTTACAGGAATATATGTTTTATGCATATGCTAGATTAGCTATAATTTTACCTGCTTTTGCATATCAATTACAGATATGACACGAAGCATTACGAAGCATTGTGATTTTCCTCTTTGTTTATTTTGTTTTAGCTGGCTCCAAAATAAAAGCTGTTTCACCATACATGATTGAACCGAACCTGATTAGTGTATTAGAAAATGCCACTTTAGAAATTTGGTTTGTTATCCAAGAAAAACCTAGACAAATACTTGTGTCTGAAATGTATAAAGCAGATGATTTGGTTTTTGCGGGTTACCTAAACAATGCATCCCCAACATAGATCAAAATTATTTGGTAATGATTAGCCACTCATTGAACATTTCAAACTTGGTAGTTAGCTAGGCACAGTGATATAAGGTCAAGGAAAAACGACGTAGTTTGCTGGAAAAAGGTTCTTTAACGTCGTAACTCATATTTTTTTGCTTGTATAGTTATGACTTTTCGCTTATCCTCGATCTCTATTCTGAGAATGCAAAAACCTTGGCGACATATCCTGGAATGTTTTTGTAGTTGATACTGGATTGGTTGAACAAAAATTTGCTTTCCCTTGCCTTCTTCTGATTCCTAGGAGACATTAAGGGAAATGTCATTATAGGTTTGAAACAAACCTTTTAAAAACATATGTCACTAAGCGTAAAAAGTGAAATCGTACACACCTATCTGTCAAACACGTATAATAAAATATATAAATGAAGTCAAAAATAAAAGGATACAATAGGTTGAACTCGCTCAGATACTTAATTATTTAATCAGAAAACAAACTTATTTAGTTTTCTGGAACGGGACCCATTGACATATACTCGGGAACAAAATGTATCTGGTAACCGGCGTCATTCGCAAAAAGGCCAACTTGCCACCTCTAGTTGAGTTATCTGTTAGCAGTTTACTCACATTCTTCTTGTTTGTATGCAAGATATGCCTGAATAATTGTTGATGCTTTTAAGCATAAGACTTCTTCAAATAAAGCACTTGATCTGATGCCCTTGTGTGGAAAGAATTCTATCCATTTCATCCGATATGATGACGTTAAAAATGGCATAATGATCGATACCAAATTGCCGCAGTGTTAACTTCATCGTCAATTAGTGACATATTGAACCACAATCTAAACTTAGCTTCTGTTCCATCTATAATGTTCATAACAACATTTTCAGTGTTAAACTTTTATTACATTCAAAAGTGCCTAATTGGCCTTAAAATAAGCAACAGCCGGTATCACTTTTGTTTCTGTGATTTTATTAAACTTTTGCTTGCAAGAAACATCAAAAAGCCGACAACAAAACAACCCAAACAATCACCTTGCAGAGGTTATTGTTGAATAAAAGATAGTAGTACGATATGAAATTCCAAACACCCCATATGATTGTAAGTTACTCCTTAAGGTCATCATTAAACTATTTGAATCAGCCTTCATAAAAAGGTTAGTAAAGGCTGCTTACCCGGTTTCAACATTTTTAACCCGTAAACGAAATCATCCCAAAAACACTAAAAAGTAAGTAGATAACAATGCTTATTGGGCATGAAAATAAGCAGACAAAACAGCCCAAAAGGTAATTGCTTTTAGGAAACAAAAAAAGATATGCAATATTTTAAACAGTAAGGTAAAAGCTGAAGTAACTCTAATTACAGGACTAAAGAATTCTATCCATTTCATCTGATATGATGACGTGAACAACGACACAATGAACGATACAAAGTTGTCGCAGTGTTAACTCCATCGTTAAACTTTAATAAAAACAAATTAGAGGGTGTACATAAAAATAGCTATATGCCTATATATGTACACTACCTGGCACGCCTACTATAATGATTGGTATCCTTCTTGAAAATGAAACCGCAGGGCACATTCAATTAATACCGTAATTATTAGACAGACATATGTTAACTACTGGATGAAATGATGGATTTTGGTTACCCACAATAAATTAGACAATTTGTTCTTTTCCTATTTTATATTATTCTGTTGAAGCAGATGACCAACCTGTAAAAAAGAAAACAACATATGCATACACAAAATTAAAAAAATAACATAGTTTTATTATGGTTTTGAGAAAAGGAGGCGTACCTCTTTTTTGTAATATGATAAGAAGATGACCAACCTGCAAAAAAACCAATATATGCATAAAAAAATTAAAAAATAACAGCTCCACATACAAAAGGATGCGTTTAATCCAAAAACTATATGCTTATTGCCATTCGTAATAACAGCTCCACATACAAGTTACAAATAACTGGATCCTAAACACTGTTAAAAAGGCTCTCAAAAGTGCTTATATGCTATCTAAAACTAATTAATGATCATTTGTTATTAGTTGTATAAAGACGCAAGAAGTAAATCAATGAAACTAATAAACAATCTCAAACACGTTTCAAAAGGTTTCTTATGGTTTGCAAAAGCTACTTCAAAGCTAATTGTTTTATCTAAACAATAAAGATGTAAAAAATATTTAACTAAAAACAAAACAAATTTAACAAAAAAAAATAGAACTAAAAAATAAAAATAAAACGAATTTTACAAAAAAAAACGAATTTAACTAAAAAAAATAGTAATGACATGGCATCCAAGATGACGTGACATTATGACGTGGGATTAAATAGTCAAATGCCTCCTGTTATTTATATATATTCATGTATCCTCGTTTTCTGCAACTGATTTTGGATATTCAAACGGAAAACAAACACCCTTATCTAGCTGTGACTCTGACCAAAAAGATTTTTGGGAATATGAAAAGGGGTTTTAGAGGGGCACCAAGACCTTTGTTGCCTGCTATGCTGCTTGTTGCAACTACTAATCCAAGTGCAGGTCAAGAACATCATGATGTGGCTCAATCTCAACCATCATCATCCACAATTCCAGTACCATCTACATCTTCACCTCCAGTACAATCTCCACCACCTATACCTGCTCCTATACCTACACCTACACCTACACCTATCTCTGAAACTGACCCTGAACCTTTGGAGCACACATTTAAGGAACCATCTCCGGCACACCAACACTTCTCACCCTCACAAGAGCATGCCCAAGGACAGATGATTGTGGATGATTTGCTTCGATTAGTTCCTCAGTTAGTGACAAGAATTGATAATCTGGAAATGGATCTCCAGCAAACCAAGCTGACAATAGGGAGTGCTATTGTGAAGTTGGTCAAGAAGGTGAAGAAGTTGGAAGGTATTTTAAGCCCTACTACATTAGAAGCAGCTAAAACACTCTCCAGGGTTGCTTCTCAAAAGCCAAAGTCAATAGATAAGGGAAGAAGGTATAAGAGAAGGAAAGAGACAAAGGGAAAGAAGGGGGATGGCATCGTGAGATATATCTGGATGAATCCTCTAGTTATCATTTGGAGCTCAAGGCGCTGGATTTACTACGCTGTACTAAGCTAGCCTCTACGTGTCCAACACTTCAGGAGGAACAAGCTGGCGGAGGACAGAGCGGCACCTACATATACACTTATACGGAATGTCTCATAAATAACACGCACATCCATGGTTGCTTCTAAAACACGAGCTCACAGTCAATAGATAGACAATGGGAAGAAGGTCCACCAATACCAAAGGAAAACACAACAACAAAGAGATGTGACACTCGACGGGCATTATTGTAGCACCAGCTTAAATCTTATCAAGAAAGAAGTTCCTAGTACGTTGATTCTCGAGCGAACGGCATATCTCTTTATATAATTTCCTATCCGAAGAGTCTTACGTATCAACTGCAGTCATGTAAACAGTAAGCGTCACACTAACGACTTTAATGAGGACACCGTCTAATTAGCTTCAAGACAGTACATCTATTACGCGACGCTCGAGCCAATATCCTACACCCCTGACAACAGTGCCCAAAGATAATCGAAAAGCTCCTATGATCATTGAAGAAAGCTCCCTAAAAGACAAAGGACTAACTTTTACAGAGAGAGCTAGTCTTGCTGAAGCATCAGACTAATACTTTACAAGAAAGAAGAGAGGCTAAACAAGTACAACCTTGGATTCTCCTTAGCACAAAGACTTGCAAGAAGAAGATAAATGAGCAAAAAAGAAAAGAAGAGCTCAGTTTCAATTGAAGCTCAGCATACTAGATGAAGATTGGGATCTTATTAGAGCAAAGATTGAAGCTAATGCAGAGTTGTCAAAGAGTGTGCTAGGAAGTGACTTACAAGGAGAAGACTTTGCAAAGAAGATGGTTGAACTAGTAAATCAAAGGAAGAAACATTTTGCAGAGGAAAGAGCAAGAGCTAAAAGAAATAAGCCCATGACCCAATCACAGCTGAGAACATATATGATGAATTACTTGAAGAATCAGGGGACATGGAAGCTTCTCAGCTAAAGAATTTACCAGGTTTTAATACAGAGTAATCTCTACGCGAGCAACTCTGCGAGATAACACTGGAGAAGCAAGTTAAATCTTTGCACCTATAAATCCATTGAAGCCTACAAAAGACTGTCAAAAAGATTTGTTGAAGAACTTAAACAAAGACTTTCAAAAAGACTAAGAGTGATGAAGCAAAGATGATGATCTACAAAAATAACTGAAAAAGAGGAAACAGATAGCTAGGAAAGGATTACATTCTGACAAGACTGATGAGGATGAATATGAAGATAGTAAAGATGATGATCCTATTTCAGGTACAAATATTCCTATTAATCCTGTTCCTGTGGCTATAAAACCCCAAGTATAAGCTACTTCATAAGATCACAAGTAAGGAAGAAAGGTGTGATAGACCAAATGTTAGGGAAGAAGGAACGTATATGTACATAAAATTTAGAGCTAAGACTAAGGACATAACTAGGATGATCTTACTGAATTACTAAAAGGATTATTATGAATAAATCTGTGGAATTGGACCAATGATGACGTGAGAAGGTACTTTGGGGATATTTAAAGAATATGTTTGAGGAACCCCTAATACAGATCACTATTTGGATTTTTATTATGTCACAAATGATCATAATTGGAGATATTATATACTGCAGAGTACACTGTTTAACTTGAGTTTAATGGATATATATATGCTAATTGAAAGAAAATATCCTTTATCTACTGAGGTATGCAAAGCTATGCTAGATAAGAAACTTCAGGAGGAACCCCAGATTGATGGGCTACAAACTGTTGAAATGGATGGAGAAGCAAGCTGGCATTAGGAAGTAATGGAGATGAGGAGAACAACACTTGGTGGAGGTGCTATGCACTAACACAACAAATGGTTATCAGTCCACCATGTCTAACAAACATAAGGACTGGCTAGTCCAGGAGCAAACGGCTCTTGGTAAAGACTTCTCAAATCCGTTAATGCTGACCATATACCAAAATTATATGTATATTCAACTTACCATATCTGGTTAAAAGAGTTGGCTAGCCCACAAGTTTATGGTTTGTGGTAAAGGCTGTGGAAAAACCATAACTAGTCCATGAGGTTATGGCTCATGGTAAAGACAAATTGCAAATCCATATTAGATGGTTGACACTTTACCAAAAAGTGGATGGTACATCAACTCACATAAGTTTTCATGTACTAAGAGTAAAGGGCAAACTGGTAAAGAGACACATAATTCATTTAAAGTTTCATATTCACCTCTCACATGAGTTTACACATCTTGGAAGTGGATGAGATAGTCTGAAACTATATATTTCTAGTCGAGATGAGTGCGAGAGAGTGCGTGGTGTGAGCCTGATGCCGTTTTTGGAAATGGTGATGCTGCAAAGATCAAAAAGAGATGATTTGAAGAATTTGCAAGTTCAAGAATAATTTGAAGAAGTTTTATTTACAACATCCTCAGGAAGCTCAGATGGAAGACATTTAAAGAAACTTGAAGTTCACAAGTGAAGATCAAGTTAGGGGAGGATTGTTGGGAAATAGATTGTAAAAGACTTAATACTGGTAGTATAACAGTTAAGTCTGGTAGTATTAGTTAGTTCTGGCAGTACTAAGTTAATACTAGCAGTACTAAGTTAAGTCTGGCAGTACTAAAGTTAGTACTGGTAGAATAGCAGTACTAAAGTTCGTATAGGTTGGTATTATTAAGACTGTTTTAGTCAAGTCCTGTTTATATAAGCAGAATAGTAATAGTTTAATCTAGAGATATCTTAGGAGATATCTTAGGAAATGATATGCATTATCCTTTCACACGTTTTTGTAGCCGCTAGGGTTTTCCTTAGGTGTATAAAAGGATACCCACGGCATAGAGTTTCATATATGTAATGAAGCATTGAAGCTTATGAATCAATAGCAAAATTATATTATTAAGTTCCTTCTAATTCTTGTGTTAAGATTCCGCATTAACACTTGATATTCATAGTCAGTGTCTCTCACATAGTTGATTTGGATTTATTCAAGTTAACTATCGTCTTACAAAGGTTATATAGATCCAAGACCAAGGACATACACACTCAAAATGCGTTTGTTAAAATTTTGGAATCAAAGATTTGTAAAGCATGTATGACCATTTTAACCCTTATAATAGTTACAAAAATGTATGTATTAATATTGAATCGTAATTGTTTAAAGTGTGTATTGCTTGGTATACAGTATCCGAAGAAGTGCGTATTGCTTGGTATATAATATCTAGAGAAATGTGTATTGGTTGGTATACAATATCCGAAGAAGTGTGTATTGCTTGGTATACAATATTCGAAGAAGTGTGTATTGCTTGGTATACAATATCCGAAGAATTACGTATTGCTTGGTATACAATATCCAGAGAAGTGCGCATTGCTTGGTATACAATATCCGAAGAAGTGTGTATTGCTTGGTATACAATATTCGAAGAAGTGTGTATTGTTTGGTATACAATATCTGAAGAAGTGATTTAATTAATGTTACTTGCGCCCATAAGTAAAAACAAATATTGTATCTCACCGTGAGATATGAAAATGAGTTTGTAATCAATCATGTAATGAGTTTGTAAACGTTCATGTATCCGAGTATATAAATGAGTTACGAAATCAAGTATGTAAACAAGTATGTAAACAAGTATGTAGAAGAGATTGTAAATGGATATGTAAACAAGTTGTAACGAGCATGTATTCTCCCCTGAGATTTGTAAAGCAAATGTAAAACAAGTGAAAGAGGGGCTATAAACTCACCTCAAGTGAATGGTTGATTATCTAAATCAAGTATGTAAATCGTCTTAGGAAATCCGAATGCAACCTAATTAATTATAGGTCGTATAAGTATTGTGTATTTAATATAAATACAACATCACAAGTTATAGTGTTACACCATCACCTAATATTTTTTGTTTAATTTAAAATGTTGAAATAATAATTAAATCGTACTTTGTTAAATAAAGGTACATGTATTTGTATCCGTAAAGAAAATATTATTTATGTTCAAAAATGTATCATTTGTTAATAATATATGATTTAATATTTTTATTGATTATATAATGATATTATATAATTAGTTTAATTGATTTTAAAAATAGTGCACAAGTAATAAAATAGTGCATAAGGTTTTATAAACCTTATATCTTTATCGTTTTAACTCCGTTTTATACGTTCTTTATGCTCACGGTTTTGTATTAAGAAAATCTATCAAAATATCATATTTATAATATTTAGTTTCTGATGAACAGTAACATTTACAGTTTTTGTGAAAATATATAAAACTACTTTTATCGATTTAATCATCGTAACCTTATAAAAGTCATAACTTACTCATTTTAATTCCGTTTCGCGTATTCTTTATATGTATGAAATCGTGACGAGATAAACTACTTAAATAAAACATCCATTGCTTTTATAAAATTCTATGTCAAACACAGAAACCCAAAACAGTTTATAAAAATAGTTTTATAAACTTAAAACTTATAAAACTCGTATCTCGTTGGTTTTAATCCTGTTTTTAGAGTTTCTTATATGCTTGGAATCCTCATGACATGTAATTTTATTATAAAATATTTAGAAATTTCTATCAGATCTGTAACAGTTTCAATTTTTATAAACTAACTTTTATAAAAATGATTTTATATATTTTATTATCATAAAGTTGCAAAATCCATATATCCTTCGTTGTTAATCCACTCTTGTTGTTCTTTATAGATTTAGAAAGCTCATAATATGTATTATCACAAAAAATGTCCTTGTAATTTTATCAGGTACGAAATAGGTGCAGTTTTTATAAAAATACTTATATAAAAACACTTTTTATTGAAATCTTGTAAATGTCGTAACTTCTTCGTTGTAGCTCGGTTTTTTGAGTTTTTTATATGCTTACGATCCTTATAATATGTACTATTTTAATAAAATGTTCCCATAAGTTTATCAGATTCGAATTCCAACAGAAACATCAAAATAGTGGGTATTTATATAAAGTGTATATATTAGTTTTTATAAATCTATTACTTGATTAATTTTGTACAAGTCCTCTACAATACTTTATACCACAAGTCTTGTATATTTTGAGTCCTATAGATTGTGTCCATAATGATTGTCCAAGATAAAATGTCCTCACTTTATTTATACATAAACTTTGTAATTAACTTTCAACAAATTAATTCATAAACTATATTTATAAATTATCCAACACTCATATAAAGTGTATACTTGTATTTTAAGTACCATTTTACTACAAGAATAATCTAGTTCGAACCATGTATGTGTTTGTTTTAAATTTGTAAACCATGAAACAAACTCTAGGTGGTGATTAACATAATAACTAGTATGTAAAACATATAATGAAATACTTGAAAAGATTAAGGTTTAAGAAGACCTTATGAGTGTGTAGGATGAAGAAGAACACAAGATTAAACCCTAACTATCAAACCCAATTCGAACTCTAATAGAAACCCTAACTTTGTTCTTGATTAACCCTTGCTATAATAATTACCCAAGCTTTTAATACACCTTAAATCACCTTAGATATAATACCTAAGAACACTAGTATACTTGTATCTTGCTATAATCAAAACTATGAATTATTTGGGAGGGCCATATTGAGCCGTGAGTTGGGAGAGAAGAAACAAGAGAATGAGTTTGATTTTTGTAAGAAATGAGAGTGTGAAATAAGTCTTGCATTAGGCTAGTATTTAGACTCAAAATATCTTAATACCATTTAGCCAAAACCATAGATTAAAGAGTGGTTTAGGGACAAAAAGTACATGGTTGTAAGACCTCTCCTCCTCTCTAGAAGGAGAAGGTACCTTGATTAGGCAATTTATGGAAAGTTGTAACTTAGGGTACTCTTGTGTAAGATATGGTACTTTAGCACATGCATTATTTCTAGAAGTAAAAATTTGAATTGGTTTTGTGTATGTTTCATGTAGATCCGGCCATGTGGGTTAATAAGTAGAGAAATGATTTAGTTTTGGGGTATTGGGTATAAAAGTGAGTATTTGTTTGAGTATAGATATGTATTGGTGCTTCCGGGTATGCCTAAATGTATTTTATTGCGAAGCATAGACGTTTTGCGTAACCAATAAAAATAAATTATAAAAAGTTATAAACTATCCTCGTAATAACTATATAACACTTGCTTGACGTAAAATTTTACTTGTTTGATGTCCGTTTACGTTGAATGTTGATTTTTAGTTTACGCGATTTAACTAAACGGTTAAAAATTAAAAGTGAACGCGCAAAAGTTTAAAATAAATAATTGGATATTTATTAACGTAAATGACGTGAAAATGTAGATTGTTATAGTCTCCCCATGTTAAAAGAATTTCATCCCGAAATTCAGTTTGAGTGTTGATGAAGAGGTGCGGGTTCTTATCCTAATCCTCCAAATATGCGCTAACCAACTTTGTTATCTTAATGTTCTTAACTCCTTGTTTATACCCTGAAGAATTTTAGGGTTTGGTGTGGGATGATGTCGACTTTCTATCGTAAGGTGACATAAAGGTCTACCTAGTTGCTATGGTTGCTAATTCGATTTCCCGAAGTAAACTCGTTTTATGAATACGCACACAAAACTTTGCTTTTCAAGGATGTAAGTAAAAATGGATTATTGACAAAAGTTTAATGGTGACTACTCTCAGCATGGCATAGTCCTTCCTGAATTATACATAGGTGATCGGGCTATGTATATTTGAGGTCTAACGATGCGATGCTTATTTTTTTCAAAATAGTGTTTTGTATAAAGTAGTATCAAAATGGTTTACATTGTGAGAAAATAATTCACAAGATAAGAAAACAAGGTAGTTTATAAGCGGACAATAAAATGATTTGTGAGATGACCGTACGATAATTATAAGATAATAGCTAAATAGCTCAAGATAGTAAAATAATTTATGCGATGGAAATAAAATAGTTCCATAAGGTAAAAATAAGATGTTAGTTTATTTTA
>BQNB010110549.1:0-22534 GCA_026074375.1 Tanacetum coccineum | reverse complement strand
GCGAAAAATTCCAAAAAAAATTGAAAAATGTCAGTTTCTCATAGAAAACGATGTTTTTGGGCTTCGAAAAATCCTTAACCAGCTAAACGGTGCATACAGCGTGATCAGTCAAGTTTTTCTCTTCGATTTGAGAGGTCACGGGCCTTAAACGGACTTACGAATCAAAAGTTATGGCTGTTTTACTGAAACCCTTTTCGTCACACAAGTTTTCTAAAAAAAATTTCGTTCGGTCCAAGAAATTGCTCGTTCGATCCCACTCGTTCGATTCCGCTTGTTCGATTCGCTCGTTCGATCCCGCTTGTTCGATCCGCTCGTTCGATCCGCTCGTTCGATCCGCTCGTTCGATCCGCTCGTTCGATCCGCTAGTTCGATCCGCTAGTTCGGTCCGTTCGTTCGATTCCGCTAGTTCGGTCCGCTCGTTCGGTCCGCTAGTTCGGTCCGCTAGTTCGGTTCGCTAGTTCGGTACCCTAGTTCGGTCCGTTCCGCTCTTCTTGTCACTCGAGTATCACTATAAATAACCCAATGAAGCCGAGAATTTGTGAGCTCTAGCTAGGCGTTTCCAACATCAAAAAGAGCCACGAAAAAGTATTGTTGCCGAGTGTTGAAGCAACCCAACTGCCGAATGTAATAAGCTTACAACAACAAAAAAAACCACGCTATCCACCCGAGGCGATTGATACCAATTGTAGGAACCCAATTAATACTTCACTTCATAAATCACAACACGAAACAAGAAAGTAGAGAGAGAGAGAATCGAAAAGAGAGAGAGAGAAGAGAGAGAGATGAGAGAAAACTAGAGAAAGAAATTTAGATATTATGAAAACTTGAAAACTAGATATTTTCTAAAAGAAAATATCTATATATATGAGATATTTTCTGAAAAGAAAATATCTAAATATATATATATATATCCCTACGACGCGTGGGATATTTAACTAGGACCCGGGCTCGGGTTTTGCTTGGGATTAAACCCAAAACATATACAATATTAGATTAACTATCGAGCCCGATTCCCGACATTATCCTGTTACAACATTAACAAATTAAAGACCGAAGCTCCATCGTAGAGTGACCGAGCTTCCTTGTTCGACTCAATAAATTGAGGCTAACAATTTTATTTACATAAATCCTTAGACTTGAGATGCAAGTAGGTTTAGCATATGTGGATATTCCTTCTTGATATAGTTTAGGTTGTCCTGAATAAGGTAACTAATAAGGGCTATGTCAGAATGGTTTATGCCTCATACTGAGACTAGACCACTTGTAGTCAATATAGAATTGTTTCTTCAAATTGTTGAAGAGATACCAACTGCCCCTCATAGAAATAATCAAGATGTGTGTATGGACCGTACCTAAAAACTCAAATAGATATGTCTCATTGATTATTCAGTATCTAGATTACATCATATATGAGAAACAGAATCGTAAATATGTACTGACATTGATTCCATATCCAATTTAACAACGGTATCGGAAACAAAGGGATTGTAAATTCATAAATCATTTTGTCCGTGTTTTGAGAAACCACACTCGGATGTTTCTGGGAGCATTGGCGTGTTGCTAGACGCTTACCAATGTTATTATATAATTTATACATGTCCAAGTGGGAGCTGTTGGAATATGAACAAAATATAAATTATATATGTCCGGGAATTATTTGAGCCTATGGGGACGCACGCATTTACGCAGAGAATACGTTTATTAATGTAATTAATATTTTTATTAATATGTTTCACGAAATAATTAAATGGTCGTTAATTATAAACGTTAGACGTTATATATAATTATTAGGTATTAACAAGTGAGGGACTTGTTAATACAAAAACCAAACTAGTGAAGTGTTGGTTGTGACCGGTCGAACAAGAAAAGTAGGAGGGTCCGAATGTCGTTTCTAGCAAACAAGAGGAGGTGTTTGAGTATGACTTGGAGAACAAGTCTTTAAGCTATATAACCCCCTTGCCTCATTCATTCGGTAGAGACGATATATGATATTACTACTAGTCGAACGACACATTAATATATTCCTGACACAAAACCTATGCGCATATTACTATATAATACATGTCATTCATATGAGATCATGTGCATGATAAATTGTTCCATGAACATGAATATTATATACATGCGTTATGTTTTCTTCTTGATTAGTCAATCGACAGGAAACATTTATTATTGGTTTTGTTCGATTGGTTTAGTACAAGAAACAAGAACAAAGTGTTCGGTTGTTTTATTCGTGAAGCAAAGACTAGCATCCTAGCGTATCTCCGTGACGTGTAGTGTGTGTCGAAGTAGAGGGATTATTCTTTGATCCTAGTGGTTCGCGTGGTATTAGCTTTATACACACGCGTATATAGAAGACGGTGTTTACGGTTACCTTTAAACGGTGTATCGTTTCGTGCTAAAAGGTACACATCTTCTATCCTTGTTAATTAATGTATTCTACATGTGATTCTTTAATTCCGCTGCGTACTCGTGTTAATTAATTGGTTAATTAGATCGTAAAACCCAACAGATACATGAACACCGGAAAAGTTGTGTAAATGCCACAAACTTTATAAAGTGTTTCAATCTGCACATTTTGATGACGTGTCATGTTATAAATTGTGGCACGTGTAAGAGTTACAAGTATGATACGCCATCAAAATGTGTAGATGATAACACTTATGAAAGTGCGTTACATTTACACAACTTTTTTCAAAATTCACGTATCAAATCGGTACATTTGAAAAAGTTCAATGCTATTTACGACAAAAACGCTACATAAATAAATAAAAATTACATTGTATGTGCAGAACGCGTTGACAACTAAATCAACTTTTGTTTTAGACTTGAACCTCTCTTTTTAAGAGCATCTCCAATAAAGTTTTATACTAGAGTTATGGTGAATTGTCATCTTATGTGGAGTTTATAACATTCACTTTTTTTTTGAACAGCAACTTTATTAGAAACAACTAGCAAGACGCTAGAATTACAAAGAAAGGAGGTGAGGGTGTTGAATCCATCTAACCCAACTCAAAGTTTTTTTTCCTCTAGCAACATACCAATTAAAAGAACGAAAAACAATGTCATCAAAAATAAAACTTTTACAAGGTTTGGAGCTCGCAAAAAGAAGTTGATTCCTATAGGACCAAATGCTCCACCAATAAACATAGAACACCCTCAACACAGCCTTTAACTTAGAGCCGAGCCGATAGACATGAACACAAGAGCCAACCATCATAAATTATCAAATGTATAGAACCCATGATCCACCAACGACAAATGAGCTTTTAAAACCTCTTTAGCTACCTGACAACCGAAAACAAATTGATAGGACCGACTCGGAATCATTGTACAACACCGGACTATTCCATCGGTGAGGGAGGACGATAGATATTCCTGCTCATCAGATTTAAACGAGTAGGGATACGATCTGAACCAAGCTTCCAAACGAAGACATTAACCTTAACCGGATGCTTTAACTCCATCGGTAGAATATTCTCCTTGGGGAGGAAAGTCTCGTCTAGAACCGATCTCACATCCTTAACTTGAAAAACTCCTTCGCCATTTAAATCCCAAAAGCACCTATCCTCCATGTTCGAAAAGAGAAACGAATCAAGAAGATTCTAAAGCTCTCAAGCTGCTGAGCTTCAGGAACCCCCCGAGTCTAGGCGACGAAAAGAAGCTGTTGAAAGGAGCATTTGACTTATCTGCCAACTGAGCATCTTTATTGACTTCTAAGAGCGAATAGACGGGGAAAGAAACTTAAGCTGATTATCTCCAATCCAAAGGTCATTCCAAAAGCTGGTACGCAAACCGTTACCCACCCGAATTTTACAATGAGATACAAGATTAATACCTTTATCGTTGAGGGCTTTGACTTCTTTGATAATAGTACCCCAAGGAGAATTTGTAAGCAGCAGAAATGGGATGAGCTTGAACATGAACCGCAGCAAAAACACGAACCATAAAGTTGTCATGAGAAAGAAAACGCCAACCATTTGAAAATAAGAGCCCGGTTGAGACGAAAGACTTAGATACACCTAAACGCCAAATTTCTAGAAGCAAGAACCTTGGTCCATTTGATCCAAGCGATTTTCTTCGCCATCTTTAACTTCGAAAAGAAAACCCTACGAATGCCTTTCCATGTAGTTAAGAACCAGTTTTAGGGACCATATCAATCGACATGTGAGATATATAGTGTAGAGCCGAATGACCGAATTAGGAGAGTTAGACGACCACCTATGGAATGAGTATTAAGTTTCCATTTAGACAATCTCTTAATCATTTTGGCAATAGTCTCGTCCCAAGCCTTGAGATTAGCCATATTATCGCCAACTAATATTCCCAAATATCTAAAGGGAGTTTTCATAGTAGAACATCCAATGAACTTAGCCGCCTCAATAACATGATTATCGCAAATACCAACACCAAGAAGTTGACTTTTCTGAAAATTAATTGTCATGCCAGAAAGAATAGAAAAGCAACGAAGAATATGCATGATACCCTTAAGGTTATCTTGAGACCATTCACCGATAAACACCGCATCATCAGCGTAGAACAAATGTGACAAAGTGAGAGAGGAGTCGAACTTGTAACCTTTAAAAGTACCAGCTTCAACAGCCCGATTGAAAGACAAATGAAAAGCTTCCATGATGAGTAAGAATAGAAAAGGAGCTATAGGATCCCCTTGTTTTAAGCCACGAAACAAATGAAACTCAGTAGTCGGACTCCCGTTAACAAGAATAGAAGACTTACCAGACTTTAAGCTTCCGCGGATCCAAGAACACCATTGAGGACCAAAACCAAAAGAAGTAAGAATGTCTTCCAAAAAATCCCATCTAATAGAATCATAAGCCTTGGCGAAATTAACTTTGAAAATCATAGCCTGCTATTTTTTGACTTTACACCGAGCTAATACCTCGTTAATTATAAATGGGCCGTCTAGGATCTGCCTATTAGGTAAGAAAGCAGACTGAACATCGAAAATAAGATCTGAAATAACCGTAGAGAGCCGAGAAGCCAAAATCTTGGTAACTACTTTATATAAACAACCAATTAAACTGATTGGACGATAGTCACAAACCCTCTTAGGATCTAGGATCTTAGGAATTAAGGCCACAAATGAAGAATTACACCCGATAGAGAATTCACCATGATCAAAGAACCATAAGACCGTAGAACAGAAATCAGTCCCAACTACGGTCCAATATTTGCAAAAAAAATCGAAAGTAAAACCGTCCGGTCCGGGGGATTTATCCACACCACACCCCCAAACAGCGCTTCGAATTTCGTCTGTCGAAATACGAGTTTCCAAATCAGCTACTTGTTCACTGCTAAGACGATTAGGGAATTGGAAATTGATCCTACCTTTTCTTGGACCAGGGTCTTGAAATCTGTCGGCAAAATGATCACGAAATTCTTTTTTAACCAGAATAGGATCTACTACCCAATCTCCATCTACCATGACACCTTTTACAGAGAGGTTAGCACGCTTTTTATTAATGATCGCGTGAAAGTATTTAGAGTTCTCGTCCCCCTCTATAGCCCAACGGACTTTTGCCTTTTGCATAGAATCTCGATGTTTAGACTTATGGATATCTTGAATTTGTTTCATTAATTCCATTCGGGAAAGGAGCAGATCATCTGTAACGCCTCCTTGATCCAAGGTTTTATCAATATCTCTTAATTTAAGATTTAGATCACGAGATTGTCCTTCCTGTTTTTCCTTAAAATCCTTAGTCCACTTACGAATCTCCACTTTCAACAACTTTAACTTTTTTTTGAATCTGATCATTGCATTTGAGTCATCGAGATTAAAAGACGCCCAAGAACTCAAAATCATCTCGTCAAACCCAGGAAGATCTAACCAAGAGTGGAAGAAACGAAAAGGGGTAGTCCAAAATCAGAGTGAACCTCCTTTAAAAGAATAGGCATGTGGTCTGATAAATGTCGGTCCAGACACACGGCTGATAAATGGGGAAAGAATAAAAGCAATCCGTTAGAAAGAAGAAAACGATCTAACTTACTCATCTTTGACACCGAGGGGTAAGCCCATGTGAAGGAGTATCCTTCCATTTGAATATCAATAAGACCCGAGCTGGAAATGAAGGAATTGAACAAATCAGCTCCTTGTTTATTGAAAGTCGAACCCCACCGTTCGTCTATACTTCTAACCTCGTTAAAATCCCCCATAACCAAACACTCTCCTTTCCATCTGATAATAAGAGAAGAGAGGTAATTCCACAACAACCGTTTAGAAGAGCGTACTTGAGGAGCATAAACCAAAATAAGTAAAAGTTTCATGTTGTTTGGAATCCACGTCCCGTACAAAGCAACGAAGTTATCTGAAATTATGTGATTATCCTTCTTAAACATATTGGTGTCCCATATACATATGATTCCACCTGAATTACCACACGCTTCGCTTACAATGTGATCGAAACAATAATTACCCCATAAATACTTAGCATCCAAAGTTGAGATATTCTCCATCTTAGTTTCCTGTAACGACAAAAAACTAAGTTTATGTCTATAAGACATCTCCTTGACCCAGTCTTTCTTGGCCTTGGATCCTAGGCCTTGGACGTTGAGAGAAAGATAATTCATCGGAAAACACCTAGTTCTCCTTGAGTTCCAATAATTTTCTCCATGTCTTTAACACAACCTTCCATAGAAAAACCCATGGTTTGGCCCACCGTGATCATTTCTTCAAGAATTTCCAAAATTGAGCCACCTTCCTTGCTTTTTGATACTGCTGATGAGTTAACATGAGGGGCACTATTCGCAGACATCTCACCTTCTTCCAAAACTTTCGAATTGCTATTTTCCGACTTACCAGAAAGATGATTATACTCAACAGGGCCAGTCTCCTTATTGTTAGCTTTGACGTTCAGAGCAGGTGTGAAGCCCGGTGGGTATAGAACACTGGAATATGACTTTGACGCTTTACCCTTTTTAGTTTTTTTATTGAGCATACCATAAATATTAAAAGGGTCTGAGGAAGTTGCCTTAGCCATGAGAGGCACTTCATTTTGGTTATCTGGTCCATGCGCAGCCTGGTCACCGTCATAATCTCCAAAGACCGTATCCGACACAACCTCACTTTCACTTTCCTCCTCGTTATCAAATGCCCTATTATCCATGTCATTAGCCTTGACTGACTCGTCGTCCAAGCTTACCTCGTTTACTGGTACAGTTTTAAAAGATGGAACCCACGTGAAGAGCTCTTTAGCCCGAACCCAAAAGACTTTCCCTTTAACGATGAGTTTGAAACTCTCTAAAATATTCTCCATGTGACTTGTCTTGATGCATATACGCTTTCTCGCAAATAGGGTATCATTCTCTTCCTCTAAATCAACCATCTCGCCCCATATGGAACCAATTTTTTTAAACGTGGGATGAGACCAAGCATTTAGAGGGACACCTTCAATGTCTACCCAAACAATTCTCTCCTTAGCAGCAAAGTCTAATTGAGCGTTTCCAATGTGGCTGAACCACGAGGCAACCCCTACATGTTGTAACAGGTTCGCCTTTGCCTTAGGTGAGTTTAATTCGATCATTACCCATAATCCTCCTAGATAAACAATATGAGTATTATGGAAACCCTCATTGGATAACAGAACCTGCATATTATTGATGGATGTGACTTGACGAACTTCGCCCATCACACAATTGTCAAGATCTCTACTGACCAAACAAGAGTCGTCTATCACCAATGAAGGTTTCAATAGATATGGTGGAGACGAGACCTTCTCTTTAGGGATGGCATTGGGTTGAACGTATTTCGGCCTTGACATAATACCAGGTATCTGTTTGGGAGCAGGGGATACAACTGGCCTATCGAACCGAGCTCGATTAGCAGAGAGATGAAAACGTCCCATCCATATAGTGTTAAGGTTCTCTACCAGACGATCCAAATTAGAAACCTTAATGAATCGAACAAAAGCGAAGCGCTTCCCTGATTTGGACCTTTTATTTGGAATAAACACATCTATAACTGTTCCGTAATCATTACATACCTTCCACAGATCCTTGCTTGTACACTCCTCGGAAAAATTAGTAATAAAAACTGATTTTGAAATCTTGGCAGTTTGATCGAGTTTGGATTGAAGAGAGTTCTGATGATGGAATCCCATAACGAAGACGATGACCAAACTGGAGGATATTCAGGCCAAATACAAAATGAACTACAAAAGACACAGATTAAATGACAGACGAATAATAAACAACGATACAATGTACTTACCTTTGATGTCCCACTGTCTTTTGTCCCGCCTCTGTGTCCCACAGTCGAGGATGTACCAACCTAATGGCGTCTCAACTATAGTGTCCCATCTTTGATATTCCTATATCGCGAATCGCCTGAACAAATGAAATTGAATATTCTTCTTTTTTTGATTGAGATAGGATCTAGGGATATGAATATGATTGGGGATTGGGTTCTGATTTGGGGGGGGGGGGGGGGGAGGGGGGGGGGGGATGTGTTGTGGAAAATTGATGGTTGGATGTTTATTGGCGTTTGAACCCCTCCCGCCGTGATTTAGATTCAGGATTTAGATCAGGGATTTCTTTTGGATTTAGATCGGGGGATTTGCAAAGTTTTTAGGATCATAGGATCAAAGTTTATAGATCAAGGTTTATATACATGGACTAATGAAAGAAAAGATAATGTGGGTCTAATTTGCATTTTAATATTAAAAAGTATTTAAAACATAAGTGAATCGGACCCTTATATGGACATTGTAGGTTTATACGGTTAAATAAAAAAGTTTATAGCATGTAAGGTTTATAACATTATTATGTGTCAATGCTATATAAACTTGGTAGAGTGTATACCATTGGGGATCCTCTAAGGCAATAAATATAGATAAAAACAACCATAAATGGGGAAGCTAAGGAAAAGAATCACTAATTACAAGAGGGTTTCTAAACTACTCACAATCCAATAACAAAAAAGGTTGTTTGCGCCAATTTTTGATCCAACTTTTGATCTTAAGATGCAAGTATTTATTAAACAAAGTTGGAATCATTGGTTTCGTGGTGCATTTAGTGAATGTTTTCTTAGAGTTGATGTTACATGTACAATCGGCTCTATCATCTTGATCAAAGACAAAGATTGTCTTATCATTGACCGTATTAATAATGGGCAATGGTTTTGGATTGGTTCTCTGGACCAATCTTTGTGTTAGAAATCTTGCCTATTTACGTGACTGTAACATGAGATCGGTCAACTAAATATGATGACCAAGAAGATACATGTACTTGGAGTCCTTGGTCCTAATGGTACTTTTTACCGTAAGGATGCTCGTTATAGGATTTACCAAAATATCCTTCCACTCTTGCCTGCATAGGCTACACCTTAAGATAAATCTATCCTCCGTAAGGTCAATGTGTTTATGGTGGAAGGCTTATCCTTGAACTAAGTAAAAACCGGCTCGCCTCATAAGATGAATCCTCTCTTCGCGATGTATGGATATTCCGTCCATCTCTTTTCCTACTTGCAATGCCAATGTTGAATCTGCTAATCATAATTTTCTTCGAATGTGGCATTGCTACCGATATGTGGATGCTCGGTTTTAGATTTGTCTGATATTCCTCTTTTTTCAACTTCCTTCTTGGATTCTTTCAATGATTGGATCATCATTTTGCATATGGCTCTAAAGAGAAAAAACACAGGTTCTAATGTTTATTATTACCTTCGGTTCTTGGTGGCTATGGAGAATACTAAAATAGCGACACGTTTAACTCTCAATGTTGATGGAAAGTATGATCTAGTATCGATAAATGTTTCGTTTCTCTTCATTTTCGTGGCTTCACAATATGACCATATAAGTTATCTATGGAATGACTGTCTTATGGTATCCCCTTTCAATCGCTGCTAAATTGCAATGTATAAGCTGCTTTTTGTTTTTTTCCTTGAAGCTGGCGTTCAAAGTCGCTGGTTGGCGTACCTGTACGCCAAGGATTTTTCGTTTGTGCATCTTCATCGGTTGTTGAGTATGGTGCTTCTTTTCATCCTTTCTCTTGGATACTTGTTTGTGGTTTCATCAAATCCATCCGAAGTGAAACCCGGTGGCACGCACCCCCCTCCGGGATGGGGGGTTTTTCTTTGGCCCGAAGTGAAAACCGATCCGTCCGGCCTTCGTGTCCAACAGTTTTTTCATCCCTTTTGAATCCCTCACATTAAAATTTCAGGATTTTTATAACCATTACTTTTGATGTATGGTAATTTCTTTGGTTGACACTATGTACTTTAAGTTTCTAGCGTCTTGCTAGACTCTTTTTATATATATTCCATCTTTGTCGTTAAAAAAAAAAGATGCAAGTATTTATCAAACAAACTTGAAGAAGCCTAACTATAAGGATTCTATCTTATTGCTATTTTTTTCAAAATATTATTACTACATTGTAGAATTTGTATTTTGTGTAATTCGAGTTCATACTATGGACGAAAAACAACTATTTTTTTTTTTTTTGAACAACACTTTATTAAAAAACTAGCAAGAAGCTAGAAAAATTACAAAGTTACAAGATGAGGATTTTTTAGCCAATCAACCCAACTAAACGACACATTACATCTAAACCGACTCCAATAAAAAGAATACGACACAACATCATCAAAAATATCCGCCTTAGAAGGAGAAACCACACCAAAGACACACTTATTACGATAAGCCCAAATTAGCCACCACAACCCAAAACACACCCCTTCTAACAACCTTTTATGCTTGATAGGAATCCGAAGATTTACGATCCAAGAAACCCATTCATCGAACGTATGCACTTCCATGAAATCCACCTCCCACCAACGGCAAATCTTGCGAAAATTATCTTTCGCAACAAGGCAATCAAAAAATAAATGACGTGACGATTCCGTGACGCTACCACAAACGGGACAAAAAATAGACGAAATATCTATACCTCTCCGGGATATATTAAGACGGGTATGCAAGCAATTCATTCTCACCTTCCACGCATGAATGTTAACCTTGATTGGCATCACTTTTATCCATCGAGTTTGAGTAGACACTTTTGAAAACCTGTTATCATCAATAACCTTTCTAGCCGAAGCTACCGAGAACTCACCCGAACCATCAAGCGTCCAATACCACCTATCAAGCGTGACACCAAACTAATTGGTGCTCTAGAGCTGATGTCAACAAGGGTGTCAACAAATTTTCTAAAATATGACTAACCGTACCTTTTTAAGTTAATAGCCATAAAGTCATGTCTCAATTTTGAAAAGCTTTCTCAATGACTTTTCTTAATGGGATAGTAAAAAACTACTAAAAGTATGAGTCATTTTACAAATTTCATAATCTAGAGTTTTGAAACTTTTTTGGGGTTTGCACGTGGTCTTCTTTATTTTATAGATAACTTATTTCATTCACATTCTCAAAGCAAGGCCATCAAGATCACGATCCCACTTGGGATCATTTTTGTCTTTGCAAGATCGATATCGTAAAATCGGATCGAGATCGTAAGATCCTACTAATTTATCATGTTCTGTAAGCAACGGATAAACGAGTCAAACTATTTTTATTTCTACTCATCATCAAAGACAAATTTATATAATATCCTCTTGAAAATATCAAAGTTTAAATTTAAAATAACAAAGTAAAAGTAAAACACAAAAAAGTCAAGTTTCAATCGTCACATCACGATTTAGCGGAATAAAATTACATAATATGCGTAACAAACGTCTCAAAACAAAGTACATCACTAGTATCACTACAATTAAGCTATCTAAATTAAAACTTAAAGGTTAATAGTTAAAACTATGAAAAGGTAAAAGAAAAAACAACAATTACCTGTAAGAAACTTTTTGCTTCACGTAACTAGAACATGAGAAGATGAACCCTAATTTGTTTCATGTAATTTCAATTTGGGGAAAGTAGATAGTTATGTTTATTGATTAGAAAATCTGGAAATAAAACGTCAATACTTGTTACTGAGATCAGCGGTCTCGTATAGGCCTAAAAATAGTAATGGGATAGTAAGTATGTAAGTCAGTAAGTTGGTAACTTGGTAAAAAAATTTTTTTTTTGGTAAACTCGTATCGACACGCGATCTTACGATCCTACGTGCGAGTTTACGATCCTACCTCTGATGCGATCCTACACCTATCATACACGATTTTATCAGGTGGGCACGTAAGATCGTACGATCTTACGTGTAAACTCGCGAGTTTAACAGCCTTGGTTGCACGTGGTCTTGTTTGACTGACCAAAATTTCACTATATTCGGCCATATATTCAAGAAATTCTAACCGGTTAGTAACCGGTTATTACCCGACCGTGTTCGGTTACTAACCGGTTTCCTAACCATAAAACATGAAAAAAAATTGTTCATGCAAGACATAGAAAAAAGAAAATTATTTCAAATAAAGTTTGAGTTTTAACTATGACCCACAATTAAGGGACCGGTTGATTTACACATGGGTTTACGATTTTGATTTTGATTTAAAATTTGAGTTTAATGTAAAAGAGTAAAAAATTATAATTAAATAATTGTCTTTATAATTAAATATGCAAACAATAAATGCAATACTATTTTTAAAATAATTAAAGTTGTTAGAAAGATAGTGAAAATGGGTCCACATAAAAGAAAAAAGCCGTCAAAAATCATCTAACCCATACCTACGAACACAATACATGGTTTTTGATAGATAATGGATTTCGTGTCGAGTTTGAATACGATTTTGATAAAATCAAAATCCATGTGCTCTTCGTACCATAACCCACCAATATTAAGGGTTTTTTAATCTTCTACATCATTCACCATCCATGATACTAACAAGTAACAAGCTTTAGATGCCAATTGACGAAAAACGCGGAACCAAATTTTGATAATGTTATCCCAAGACTTAACCCATATCACAACAATAAGCCATACCAATAAGCAATAAGCTAGAAAAATAGAGAGAGAAACTAGAGAGAAAAACAAGAGAGAAAAATTAGATTAGAGAGAGAAGTGAAGGATTACAAATGAGAGCAAATGCAACCAACACCATCTCCATGTGTGGAGATGGTCCTATTTATACTCCTTGCCTACATATGGCATATGGACTTTCTGTCTTGGGCCGGGCTTGGCTTATCATGGGCTTTGAGCCCTAAACATGGACAATATTATATTACAATCCAAGCCCATTTAACCCGACTAGCCTATTACTTAACAAGACTAATTACGACTAATAAAACCGATAACATTCTTGTTCGACTTATATAAAATTAAGGCTAACAATCTCCCCCAATGTTGAGGTCTCTTTCTTCAAACTCCTCCACTGTTGAGGTCTTCTTTAAGTTCTTCTTTTAAGGATGTGAAGGACTTGATCTTCTATGTTGACGTTCTTGTACGACCGATAATATTCTTGTAGGAGGTTGTCTTGTTTTATCATTGTCTCCCCTGATGTTGAAGATATGACTTTTGACGTTTATGCTTTGCCTTGTTTATCTTCGGTCTTAGTCTTTGCTTGTTTGTAATGGCTTTGTTCATTCATGCTTTGCGATCTTGATCTTGAGCCTTTATCATTTGACTTTGAGTTCTTGAGATCTTTATCTTGCATCATCTCCTTGACTTGAATCATCTTGATTTGACTTTCTTGATCATCTTGTGCTCTTGACCAACATGCTCATACTTGTTACATTCTTGTTTGACTTATATGATCATAGGTCTAACAATCTTCCTTAATAGACGATTCTTTATTTGACTTTGAGGCTCTTTGATGGTGAGGAAGTTTAGAATCAATGGTCTTGTTGTTGAATGATTGACTTTGAAAGCTTGAGTATGAGCATGTGGTTTATGAATCCGACTTCACTGGAATGAGGCTGCAACATCATCGTCTAATCCTGAAATAAGACAGTTAACAATAAAAGATGAATTTGGCTTTGTCATTCATCTTGAGTTCGGTTGCATTAACCTCCGGTTCCGTGAGGACCGACCTGTGATCAGGTAGGTTTAATTTGAAAGAACCCCCTTGACAGGATTTCCAGCTTAAAGCGTAGGATCTTCTAACACAGATGTATTAGATTCACCATGCTTGCTAGTTCTCATTACCGGAACGTCTCAAAGCAGACAACACGGTAAGAGTGAATCAGATAGTTACTATCTTTCTGATTAAGTCGTCAATTCATTTTACTAGAACAAGTTTGATTCACATAGAATCGCACCATCGTTTCTTTCCAGTTGGCACAAGTTTGATTCATATAGAATCGCGCAAGTCACCTACCAAGAGCTTGTTTGATGTTGGCTCAAGCAGGATTTCCATCTTCACTGTGAATACTTAAGTATCACTCGGATGTTCTGGCAAGATCTCAAGGATAATGCGTAGGACTCTTTGTTACAGCTTGTGAACTTTATGGTGTTCAACAAGTGTATTTTGACATTGTGTCCTAATGAGATTTATAATTTGATCTCTTCTGGCTCTAGACTCAATTTGTGCACTTTGGTTTTAGTAATCGGAGGCTGGAGCAGACTGCCACCTATTCAATATCAACAATCTCGGAGTGAGATGTCAATAGATAACATGTGTATCTCTGTGACAAATGAGACAAGTTTCTTTTGAGAGAAACCCGAATGGCTGGGAAGGGTTGTGCATTGCATCACTGGGTCCATGATGTCATCTTCAATATCAACAATCATCTTTGTGATTTTGATAGATTATGTATTGACCCAGTTTCTGCCTAAGTTATGTGGAGGGCTTCTTTGTTTTCACCCTTTATCCATACATTTCTTTTTAATTCTTCAACCCCTTCAATGCTTACCAAGACATCATTACTAACACCTTGTTGTGATTGTTCCAGTGTTAGCTCAATCTTAGTCGGCATTTTTCCCTTATACTCATTCTTCTCCAATCATACCTAAGGACTGCTATTTCTAACTATGGATTGTCCTTGGGTAGATCCCTCCGGTTCTGGTTGGATCGTAGGACTTATTCCTAACCTAACCACCTTATGACTTCAGAATCGTCGTGAAATTAATAGGCTGTTGGGTATAAAGATCGAACCATAAAACCATTTTCTGACGTTGTTATTTTGAAATACCTCCTACACATGTGCTCCGAGATTCAAAATTGTTTAGCACATAAAGGAAAGAGTTGTACTTAGAGTCTTAAAGATCACATTCTTCTATATCATATTTTAATCACATTTTCTCCCCTTATTTTAAATAATAAAACACTTAGTATTTGAAATACCAATTGATTAAAATTTGATATGAAAAATTCCATGGGGAGAAAAATTATACCACGATATTGCATGAATTCAGTTTTCGATAGCTCACCTTCAACGATATATGTGGGATACCAATATTTATTTTAAACTTGACATTGGAATAAAAAATTGATATAACACCACAAAATGTTGAAGACGGAGTAAGATGCGTTAGTGAACAATGTATATTATTAATTGACATTAAGTTTCCACATTTTAATTTCACAAGATGTGTTTGGATACATAAAATTGACATTGATGAGATGTATCCAACACATTAAAAGGCTTTGTTTTAAAAAGCTCCCCCTCAGAAATTGATTCACATAAAATGACATTCTACGTACTACAATTCTTTAAAACTTATTCGAGGAAGGGAGTGTTGAACACACAATTTTAACAAATACCACTTTTTATGGAAAAATACCACAAATTATATTGTAGAAAATTTGACATTGAAAGTTCTTTTTGAAAAATTATGTTCAACGATTTTAAAAACACATGATAAAAGACTTCTCTTCTATTTTTAGAGTAAGCGCACTGAAGCGTACACTCCCCTATTACATTCGGGTCCGAGTTATGCACTGAAATATGCATAAGTCATCATGAGAAAATTTAGAAATGACATGTTTTGAAAGCATTTGAAACTCTTGCTCGAACTTCATTTACACGCCCGTGTCGATGTTAATCAACATTTCTAGGTACGTAAATGTTATCGATTTCAAGAGACATGTCGAGAAGATTCTTTTTGGTATTTTTGAAATTTTTTGATTTTATATTTTGTTTTTATAGATTTTATATTTTTGTATTTTTTTTGTTGGTGTTATATATTTGTATTTTCTTTTTCAAAAATATTTATAAATCAAAATAAAGAGAAATCAAAAATATTTACAAAGCGAAGTTTCCATCAGCAGTGACAGTTGTTGCTAGAGTTGAAGTAGATGAAGTTGAATCAGGTTGTTGTTGACGTTTATCGGATGCATCAACAGTAGAACCGCGGAAGACTTTGAAACAACTTGATTTTCTCCATTAAAATATTCATCGAACAAAGGACCGAATAACAAATCCAGCTCATTTGACGTTGTTACTATCTCAGCTGCTTGATGAACTTCTGTTGACATTGTGGTGCGAGGCTTGAACCGTTTTGTACAAACGTCGTTTGGCATTGAGGTTCGAGGCTTGAACTGTTGTGTTCAAACGTCATTTAACATTAATGTTCGAGGCTTGAACTGTTGTGTTTAAACGTCATTTGACATTAAGGTTCGAGGCATGAACTGATGTGTTCAAACATCATTTGACATTAAGGTTCGAGGCTTGAACTGTTGTGTTCAAACGTCATTCTTTGACATTTAGGTTCGAGGCTTGATCTGTTGTGATCAAACGTCATTTTTCTGTATCATCTTCTGTGAATCCACTTTGACAATGGTTTCTGAGATATTAATTTTTTTAGCAACCATACTCTGAGATTTTCCTTATTGACATTACATAAGGTACCTGCACTTAAATCAAGACTTTGTTCCTTCTGAACATTGATTGATGTACCTGCACTTACATCTAGAGTTTGTTTGCATTCATGAATATTAGAGATATCTACATTTGAACCATGTGATGGTTCACTGTCAACCTTGCTTATGCAAGAATCGAATAACTTTTCTATAGGAATCCACCTAAGACCAACAGATTTGAAAATTCTTTCCGTGGGTTTCCACTTAAGATCAGATCTAGGAGATATTTTCTCATACACAACAGAAGTCTTATTGGAAGAAAACCTATGTCTTGTAAAGATCTACCTACCAGGTGTTTGAGTATGACTCTTTTGATCTACGGGTTTGTTACTGTTTCTGGTCTTTTGGGATTGAATCTTTGCACGTGAATTTACTTCCTTCAGGAGTTTTGTTATACAAGCATCATGATTTGCATTAAAGACACACTTATGACATGTATAACAAACAAAGTTTTTGAAATCAGAGAAAGAATTAGAACTCTTAGAGTGATCTGTTTTGGGCACAATTGTTATTGTTACACAACTACTCTTAGATACAGGCAAACTCCTAGTTGAGTGATTAGTGCTCCTAGGTTTTGGTTTGCTACCATCAGTAGTGCTTTGAAATCTAGCAGAAGGTATCACATTAGTTTTTAAGTTCATATCTCTTTCTTGTGTCTTTTTCCTAGCTTCATCTAGATAGTGATTATGAACCATGTCATTTGAACTAAATCTTGGCATGTTCTTACAACTATTCCTAGATTCGCTAGATGCAATCATATGATCAGGTTTTGCAGAAATGGATTCTCTTCTCTTAAGCAAATAGTGTTGAGCTACTGGTCTTGACAAATTGTTACTCACATCAACTTGGGAGGCAAACCGTGGTTTTGACAGTTGAGGCCTTTCAGATTTAAACGCATTCGGTTGTCTAACAACTGATTGGTTTCTTAGTGATTGTACGACCGGTTTCCCCAAGACTGATGTTTTAGCAAACTTAGGATCTATACTATTTCCTTTTAACTTCCTTAAGTCATTTTTTAAAGCAACAATTGCAAAAACTTTTTCCTGAATCTGAGCTTTTAAATCAGCATTATTAGCAAGCAAAGAAGTTGTCTGTTCTATAGTCTTAGATCTCGTAATTTTAATAGAATCATACAAATCTTTGTAATGCTTTTTCAAAGTCTCATTTTCCTTACGTAATTTAGCCACACTATGTTCTAATTCGATGTTCATTGTTTCAAGTACATCAATTTCCTTTTTAATCTTGGCTTTATTACTTGTTTCATTCAAAATTTGACCATGTTGCCCCGATTTTAAAGCTTGATTTTGATATTTAAGTTCGAGAGCAATACAATGTGCTTCCATTCTTGAAAAATCTTTTTGAAATTGGGCAACGATCTTTTTGAGTAAAATATTTTCAGACTCGAGTGATTGTTTTGAGTAGTCAGTTGTCTGGTTATCAGGTGATGAATCAAGCATAGGACTTTTAACTTGACGTTTTCAGGATACTGGTCAAACCCTACTTCATTACTGATTTGGTTGCTCAGTATGCTATTGTCCTATTAGCAAATATATTTTCATTCATCAGTCCAATTGCTAACCTCAGTCATTGGCTCTTCGTCATAAATGGGTCGGATATCTGCATCATCAGCATCTGTATCATTTCCTGACCTGCTGCTGTCATCTTGCACTTCTGATTCTGTTACATTGCTTTCCATGACAACAAACCATTATCCACTGCTTTACCCGTATCAATCTTACTCTCTTGCGTCTGCATATGTCTTTTATTCACCCTTCTTTCATATTGTCTTTGACGACGTGTTCTTTCAGCAACAGACTTCTTGACATTACCCAAGTGTTGGAGTAGTGTATCTCTGAAGTGTTTAACCTCAATTCTAGTGTATTCAACAAAGTACTTGTCTGTTATTTGACTATCATAATCTAAAGTAAACTTTGAATCGATAAACTTCTGGAACTAGTTGTTTACCACCCAAAAGGCTGCCATGGATCCATTTTCTTGAAATCCATCTTTGTGAAGTTGCTTTTGTAGTTGATCTATGTCGAGGAGTATTGTACTTGTGAAAGTATCAACATCTTGACCAAAGAGTGACATGAATGCCCGTTTGAATCCATGTTCGATGTGAGTGCCTTTTAAGTCATCTTTTGAAAGAACTTGAAGGTGTGAATGAAGAGATCGAAAATATGCCATGCATCTTTCTTTTGCTTTTGACATCTTGTATTTGATTGCATGCACATCTTTTGTTTCAGAATTCAAGCTGCATTCCTTTACTGATTTGCTGGATGCAGTCTCTGAATTACTATAATCTTTCTCAGAACAAGTGTTTTGTATGACAACTAAATCAACTTTCAATAAAACAACATTCAATGCTGGAATTGGATTTGAATGATCTTCTTGTGTTTGCAGCAACTTCTTTTGTTTCAACAATTATGGAATTCGTTGTTGATGAAGAGTTATCTCAAGCATGTATTTCCCAATGGAATCCATGTTAAAGATCATTGCATCGTAGAAGGATTGAGCATCAAATCTTGTATATTTCTGCATATGCTTTTTGATTTCTGAATTGAAAGCATTTTCAAACGTTGTTCTGAGTTTTGTCAAAGTAGTCTTGCAATCAGTCTGAGAAATTTTTTCTTTGGTAAGGTGTTGTTCTAGTAATTCCAAGTCTTGAGAGAATGTTCTCTTGAAGATAGGCATGGTACCAAAATCTTGTAAAGTTTCTGTGAGAAACTTGAATTGTGACTGAATTGCTCGAAGACTGTTCATGCATTTACTTCTTGAAAGTTGTGTCTTCTCTTGAACTTTAGAAGTTGAACATGAAGAAATTGTGTCATTGTGAAGAACACTTGATGTTTGAGTTTGCAAATTGGTATTTGACATTTTGATGAAGTTGTGAATGGATATTGGATCTTAAGTAGGTAAAGTGATTGTTGTTGTGGATTGAAATCAATTAACGTTCACGGGATTTTACAAGTCTTTGATTTAAACCGAGAAAAGAATGGAATCTTTCGCGGGATTTTACAAAATCAATAAGAAATCGTGAAACAATGATTATTTGTTGTTGAAAATCATTGTTGAAATTGAAGTATGTGAGCTTTTGTAACGATTAATGGGCTTAAAATGATGAACGGTGCACAAACTTTCAACTTAAAATGAGTATCGGTTGATTAAAACTCAAATAAGGACTAACGGTGCAAGTACGATTCACTTTGGAGGACAAATGGGCTGAATTGTAACTTGTAAGGACTAACGGTGAAAAGTGATTTTAACAAAGAGGGTAATTAAACCAATAAAGTATGAAATCGCCCTAAGATGAAACGTATAAGTCGCCTTAAGTAACGTATAGTTTGCCCACAAGAAAACTTGTATAGTTCGCCTACGATGAGGTATTGTTCGCCTTCAAGAAACTTGTATAGTTCGCCTAATAAGAAACGTATAGATCGCTTTTGATGTTGTATTGTTCGCCTATGATGTTGTATAGATAGCCCACAAAAACAAAAACGTATTACTCGCCTCACACTTGTTTCATGGTATAGTTCGCCTACTTTTGGATATGTAAAAATCTCCCAATACAAACAAAATGTACGATGTACTAGTTCTTGTCTTTTTACATAAACCAACAAAAACGTCCTTGTGTTCAAACCGTGACCACACAAAGAAAATAAGCCAACCAAAAAGCTTGGATAAGCTTGATTATAAGCTTGTGTACCATGAGAATAAGCCACAAAAATCTGCTTATGAAATAAGCTACTTTTTAACACAAATGAGCTTTTAAACCAAGTAAAAAAAACTATGTTTACCACAAGACCAAATAAGCTGATTATGAGAGTAATATGTGATGAACAGAAGTAGTTACTAAGCTGTAATGCGCAGTTAACAAAATGAGTAGTTTGACAGAGTTGGTGAGCTCAAACGCATGTACATGGCTTAAAACAAATGTTTTTTAAATTGAAAGTAAGCTCAAGATTTTCAAGAAAACAAAAAAAAACTATAACAACAATACGAGTTTTAAAAGTAAGTGCGAGTTTTGGTGTTGTAAAAAAACAAGGTATGTTGCCCAATGATATGATGTGAACAGCCCAAAAAAATGAATAACAATACTGATTGAAGATTTGAGCAACGAAAGATAAAAAAAATAAACAAAAAAAATACGTAGATCCAAAAGGCTATAATAAGCTAGAAACAACCACAAATTAATCACCAACTACCCCTTGGCTCTTGATACCACATGTTATCCCAAGACTTAATCCATATCACAACCAATAAGCAATACCAAATAAGCAAGAATGAGTAGAAAATAAGATAGAAACTTAGAGAGAGAAAGTAGAGAGTGAAACAAGAAGGAAAGATTAGATTTAGAGAGAAACGGTGAGTTACAAAATGAAACAAATGCAACCAACACCCTCTCCATGTGTAGAGATGGTTTCTTTTATACCCTTAGCCTTTTACTTGTCACATAGGCTTACTTAATGGGTCGGGCTTGGCTTAACTTGGGCTTTGAGCCCGATACATGGACAATATTAGATTACATTCCAAGCCTGTTAATACCCGACTAGCCAATTACTTAACAAGACCTAATTTGACTTTATAAGACCGATGACATTCTTGTTTGACTTGATAAAATTAAGGCTAACAGTTTGCCTTCACTTGCATTAGCTTTTCATTATTAGAAATAGAATCCAAATCAAATCCTTAATGACATTCAAGCTCGATTCCCAACATAACCGTGATTTTCCATTCACCTCTCACCGAGGAGAACAATACCCTTGTTGATTACTTATTATTCTTTCCTAAGAGTAATTTATATGATACTTAGCTGTTAGATATTATAAAAAGACTCGGTCACCCCGTGTATTTTACTGTTTATTATAGCTCGTAGTTTAATAGTTAATAGTACGTTTTTCGGTTTTAAGTCGGGTACGAATACCCGGTATATTGTAAGTACTATATATAGCCTCTTCCAACTTTGGAAGAGGCAAGCTAGTTCATTATTTTCATTTCATAGAAAACACTTTCTCTCTCTAAGATATTCTCTCTCAAGTGTTTCTCTCTCTAGAAACTAGCCAGATCCAAGAATCGACCCCGTGTTATGATATAGGATATACCACAATTGGTATCAGAGCTAATGGGATGATTAGATCGTGTGTATGTGCGATTTCTTGCTTGATTTAGATCGAAAAGTGTACCTTTGAAGGCACTAGCTCGTTTTTTGAAGATCTCCGAATTTTGTTGTTTGTATTGATAAAGTTTGGGTGTTTCTAGTAGCTATTACCTTATGGTATTGTGTTGTGCAAAAGAAATCAAGCAAAATCGTTCAAAAGGGTGATTTATAGGTGATTTTGTGTGAAAAACGTCGTTGTTCTTCGTGGAGAGTTGCCAGAATTTCTTCACGGCGGTTTGCTGAAAAATATTATTTTATTAAGTAGGTTACCAACCCTCTGACACACGGCGGGTTGCTTAGGTGGCGAGTTGCTCAAGCGGCGAGTTGTTACTAAGCAGCGGTTTGCTTACCAGCGGTTTGAACAGGTTATCAGCGGGTTGAATATTTTAAATAGCAAATTTCTTAAGGAAACTCTGGCGGTTTGAAAACTCAACGCCTTCTTCGCGGCGGGTTGCTTGGTAGCGAGTTGTGTTCGGCGAGTTGCCTTAAAATTCCATCAGCGAGTTGCCTTATTTCTTCGCGGCGGGTTGCTTGGCAGCGAGTTGTATTCGGCGAGTTGCCTTAAAAATTCCACCAGCGAGTTGCCTTATTTCTTGCAGCGGCTTGGTAGCCTTTGGCGGCGAGTTGAGCTTCTGTCTTAGAAATTTGAAATATTTCAAACTCAGGATTTAATATCACTAAAA
>BQNB010110548.1:0-19143 GCA_026074375.1 Tanacetum coccineum | reverse complement strand
ATTTTTGAAGTATAGTCGATATCAATAATTTTAGTTCAAATTTAGACTTAAATTTTCTAAAAAGGAATTTTCTCTATATCATGGTAATATAAAGTGAAAAAAAAGAACAAAAAATGAAAAATGAGGTAATAATAATAATAAAAACTGTGGGCTGATAAAAGTTTACTGCATCTTGTCGGCTCACAACCGATGTTGCAATCTTCTAAATAAGGCACATAGTAATTATCCGAGACTGATAAAAGTTTGTTGCATCTTGCCGGCTCACAACCGATGTTGCAGCCTTCTAAAAGGTCGAGGATTTTATTAGTTTAATGGATGTGTAATTATATTAAGTGTAATAAATGTGATTTAATAAATATAGGGAAAATCTCTTTTTCTTAAATTTAAATATGCTTTTGAACTAAGACTATTTTGTTTTAAGTTGTGATTTTATGTATATACGGGAAATCCAAGGGTTTTCAAACCAAAGGACCGTGAGTCCCGATACTAGTCTCTGTGGGGTGTCAAAGGCATGGTTACTTAGCCGCAAGGTTGGGATGTGCCGAGACGAAAGTAGCTACATGGGATGATCTCGCCTTCAAACTCATTACTTTTGGGTGGAACGTGAAGCGTAGAAATTTTGCAAAACGTTTGATCTATGGTTGAAATTCGAAATAAGCACATTCACCTAAGATATAATAATTGTCGGGAGTAAAAAGTTCACAAATTACAAGTATGAGTAGTGTTAGCATCTTAACTTATATTTAACGGTGATTTTATTTTTGAGCTTGGTTTGGGACAAGTCAAAAATCGGGGACGATGAATTTATCCTTTTTGGGCATTTTAGGATTGAAGTGTTTCTTATTCCGTGACCCTAAAAGTTATAAAAATAATGAAAGTCCAAACATGTTAGTTAGTTGCTTAAAAAGAAAAGTACAAAAAAATGAGAAAAAGGAAAAAATACAAAAATACAAAAATATGTGTGGTAATAAGTGTAAATGTTTAAAAATGGTCAAAACAGGGCTTTTCAAAACTAATAATTCTTTAATTCCCCTTGATGAACACTTAGCTACTTTTCAAGGTAATTAGTCGAGGGAGATTGAGAGTCTTGATTTTCTAAAGTGTTTACTTATGGCATTGCGTGAGGACACGGCAATAGTTTAGTATGGGGGATTTTGGTATGTGCTTAATTACACATACCTTTTACCTATAAAAACGAGCCTAAATGACAAAAAACGGACATAAAATGCCAAAAATATGTGTGTTTTGCTATTTATGATGTGCATGTAACGGATATTCACTAAAGGACAAAAACGAAGCAAAAAATGAACAAAACGAGCACGGGAATGGAAAGAGCGCTAAAAGTCAAAGTCAAAGTCAACACCAAAAAGTCAAAAGTCAAAGACAAAGCCAATATCAAATAAATGTTAAATGGGTCAACCCGTACCCATCTAATGGGCCGGGTCAGCCCATTAAACATAAAGAAGACTTAAGCTTATAAGCTTAATATTGAAAAAGGCCTATTTTGCTAAATGGCCCAATTCTGCCAAAAGCTCAAACCAAGCACTTAACAGCCCACACATAAGACTGTTAAGTCATTTACATCTGAGGTCCTTAACCCTTTACATGTTTAGTCCAAAAGGACTAACCATGTCAGTCCTTAACAAACACAGAGTATAACTCCGTTACCCTGTTCACCCAAATCAAACCTTTCCCGCCTTTTCTACTATTCATCATCCCTGTCATTTTCACCTCGACCTCTGCACCCCATGACAAAACTATCACCCTCCCAACTCAACCCCACTCCACTAAACACCAAATGCCACCTTGGCAATCCTCTAAATCCCCATTCGTCAAGGATTGAAGACAAAGAACCAATGGTTAAGATGTTAGGACTTGGAGACCAAGCAAAAATTAATGGCTAGGATGGATTTTGGACTTCCCTCACACAAGAAACACACCTCTTGTTTCTCTCACAGAAGAAACACAAGATGAAGACCCCAAGACCTTCTCATTTATCTATAAATAGGACTTTGTAAGCCTTAAGAGGCATCTAGTTTTTAGTTTTTCAGCTTATATTAAGTCTTTTTAGCTTATTGTACTTTTTCTAAAAGCCTTGTACTGTTTTTCTTAAGTTAATGAAATTTAAGTTTTTATGTTAAAATCTTGTTTTTATGTTAATGCACTTTATGATTTAAAAACGTTTTATAAGCTCTCTTAAGCCTTTTTACTTTAAACTTAAGCTGTTTATAGCTTATAGTGTTTTAAGTCTTTTTCACTCAAAAATCATTCATAAGCTAATTTGGAAGATAAGCCAAAAAGGGAAGGGCTTATAGGTTTTTACTAGCTTATTTTAAACAAGCTAGAGCTTGTAGACAAAGCTCTTAAGAGCTTAATTGCCCTTGTTTAGAGCAAAGGGCAAGGTACTCTCTTTTTCAATTTTTGCTTATTTCACCGTTTGCTTATTTATTGCTTATTTATTGCTTATTACTGCTTATTCCTGCTTATTATTAATGTTTGTTGCTTATTCATGTTGTCTTGTAGTTTAAATTTCCTTTGTTTATGATTTGAGTTAAAACTGTTAGTTATATTCACTTAGTACTGCTTATCTTGTATGCTTATTTTAAATACTTATGTCTGTGTTTTCTTTGCTTATCAGTGCTTAATATTGTTAGTTTATAATCTATCTTTAAAATTCTTGGCTTATTTCAGTTTGAATAACTTTTAAAATGAATTATCAATACTTAAAGGGGTGTTTGGGTTAAGAAGGAAAATGGGTCAAAATAAGTGTTAAAACTGTTTGGGTCATTAATCCAACTTTAACAAGCCTTTTTAAGTTGTGTTAATCTGTTTTTATAAGTTTTTCAAGTCTTAAAGTGAGTTTTATGGTTTTGTCTATAAGTTGTCTAAATATGTGGTGTTAAATCACTTTAGAATAGCTTATTTGATAAGGACTTTGAAAACAATTTTTAAGAGTTGGTTTTGTGTTGTTTATGTTGTCAAAATGCAGTAGATAAGTGTTGGTTAGATTTTCTTTTGTCACTTTTGTTTTGGTACAAAATATGTCAAGCAATTTTTCAGTTGTTAGAGTTTAAAAAAAGTTATTTTTCAATTACAAATTTAGCTTAGTTAATGATAATTTTAGAATTTGAAATTTCTTGCATAAGTAGTTTGTAGTCCATATTTGGTCTGTTTCAACTTATTTTGTATTTTGAACCTATTTTAGATAGCTTATTTAGGTCTGCAAAAAGCTCATTTGTCTTTTAAAAAAACCAAAAAGTGTGCAATCTACTTAAAACAGCTTTTTCATTTGGCTTTTTTATTTGGCTTTTTCATGGCTTATATGTGTTTCAAACTACTTTTTATTTGCTGATTCTTGTAGCTTATAGGATAAGCTTGACTTGCATATAAGTCATTAAGCCATAAGGATAGCTTAACTAGCTTAAAAATAAGCTAGAAAACACCATCTTAGGCTGTTTGGTTAACAGTTTTGGCCAAAAAGCTATTTTGCACTTCTGAGCTTATGGCCTTATGGATTTGCTTATTTAGTGTTTAGGATTGCTTATTAGGTTAGTTTTAAGACCTTTGTAGCTTAATTGACTTTAGGTAAAGCTTTTAAAAGCTTATTTCCAAATCTGCCTTTAAGTTTAAGTTAAAACTGTCTTAATGCCCTTTTAAAGTTTTTCCAGCTTATTTGTTAGCTTATTTTTAGTTAGAAGTGCTTATTAGGTGTAGGTGTAAATCTGTCTTGAGCTTATTAGTTTTCATGTTTGCTTATTAAGTCTAAAAAAAGGCTAAACAGTTAGCTTAAGTGACTTAGTTTTAAAAAACTTATTCTGTCACTTATTTTAGCTTATTTCAGGCTTATTTGTGCTTTTTAGAAAAGTTGCTTTTACAAAAAGTCCTTATTTTAGCTTATTAAAAGCTTTTGCAAAAAGAAATTTTCAAAAATAAAAACTTGGGAATTAGGGAAGTCATGGGTGAGCTAGGCTCGAACCCGTGACCTCTACCCAACTCGACCAAGCTTTACACACACACCACACAACCAACTGCCCTGGGGTCTTTTTCGATTTATACCTTGCAACATTTAATATATAACCCTTTTTTGCCTTATAAGCCTTTCAGCCTTTTTTTGCTTATTAACAGCTTATTCACTTAAGTTGTTTACCCCGTTTTATTTTTCATAGGATTAGCATAGTATAAAGTACTTTTCATAATTTTTTCAGATTTTTTATAATTAGTTTAGTATTTTTAATATTTAATTTAGATAAAAACTGTTTTTAATTTATAAAAAATTAAATAAAAGTCAAAAAATATAATTCTTTTTTTTAAATTTTCTTTTATCATTTAAGACTGTTAAAAATTAAATTTGCATTTGTAGAGTTTAGGTTTTTAAAGAACGGGTTTTGATCCCGTTATCGTTTTCGTGTTTAAATCTTTAGTTACTTTCGTTTTAGGTTTGCCTTTACTTGTTTTTGCTTTTATATTTGTAGAAATAGAAAACCAAATCAAAATCTTAAAATTTTTAATGCGATCACAAACTTAAACTCGAATCTCAATTCACGCCTCGTCGGGAAACGACCCGGGAAGGTTTTTAGGGTTTTACTTTGGATAAAAGTAAATATATTTTAAAAAGCCTTAAGGAATACTTACTCTCTCTTTTTAATTGATATTTTAGGAATTATCCCTATATATATTTATATTATATATACTAAAGGGTTATTTTTAATCAAATCATAAATCCTTGAGCTCAAGCTACGGAGGATCATTAATAGAAGATTTTACGATTTTAAGTTCCTCAACATGAAGTTCTTTCGGAGAGAGAGGAGATGATGGATCATCGTTTAATAACTTCTCGAGTAGAAGAAGGTCTCCCTCCGGATCAAAGTCGTCATCATCAATTCCTGGTGGAATTGAATCATTTGTAAGACAAGCTTCGATTTCTTCCAAAATGAAGTCACCTTCCTCAAAAGGAGTGAGAGAGGGGGAAGAAGTAGAAAGGATATGATCTAAAGAAGGAGTGGGATTACCACTCGTAGAACTATCCGATAATCCGAGCACTTCTTGAGTATACTCCTCACAAGATACGTCGATGACATTGATTCGATTAATTGACACAGCATCATTGTAGGGATATCTCGAAGTTTGACCAATTTTAAAGGTTATGGCTTCATCATCAACTCAGAGAGTTAATTCTTCACCATAAACATCAATCAAAGCATGTGCCGTCCTCAAAAAGGGTCTCCCGAGAATTAAGGGAACCCGAGGATCGACAACAAAATCAACGACTACAAAGTCGGCCGGAAAATGGAACTTTCCTACTTTTACAAAGACATCTTCGGCAATACCGGATGGACTAGTAGTCGATCGGTCTGCAAGTTCAAGAATCATTTGAGTAGGAGTAAGTTCGGTGAGTGAGAGCTTCTTCCATATGGAAAGAGGCATCAAGTTGATGCTTGCACCAAGATCGGCCAAGGCTAAGCATTCAACTAACTTCGGAAAATCACATAGAATAAGAAACTTGTCGGGGTCTCTAAGTTTTTCGGGAAACTTTTTTAGGATAACCGCCGAACAATTCTCATTCACCGGTGTTTTAGCTAAGTCAAACAATTTTTCTTTGTTATTAAGGAGGCTTTTAAACATTGAAGCAAATTTTGGCATATGTAGAAGAGCATCCGCGAAACTAAGCTCGAAATGTAATTCCCTAAAGATTTCAACAAATTTCGAAGCTAGATTATCATCTTTTTAACGGAGCTTTTATTTGTTGGCTCTTGAAGTATAAGGTATGGACGGTTTAGGCTTAGGAGCAACAATGGACTCTTTAATTGGAGCTTGAATTTAGACTACCGGAGGTTGGATGTTTTTGTTACTCGGTTGCACCGTATCCTTTGTCACCTCGGGTTCCCGTTCCACCACCTTGGGAAGAGGAGAAAAAGGTGGAGGAATTGGAGGTCCATCATAAGAAATAACACTTCAGGCGGTGATTGCTTTCAAGTCACCTTTCGGGTTAGCAACGGTATTGCTAGTAAGTGAACCCGACCCCGAAGAAGAATCGGTATTCATTTGGAAAAAACTAGCCATCATATTCTTAAGCTCATTGATTTGATTTGACATTGAAGTTTGTATTGAAGTTTGCATTTCATTTCTCAATTCATTTTTCACATTATTTATTTGATTTTGCATAGCTTTCATATTAGCATCATTTATCTTCTTGTAATTCGACAATTCATTCGAAGGAGCAACTTGAGTTTGCTGAATCGGAGCTTGATAACTCGGATTTCCTTGATTAATTCCTCTGTTTTGATTATAACCGTGATCGTACCGGGTTTGATTATTTTGCACATTCGGTTGAGCAAAACCCGGTGGACGAATTTGTTTAGCTACACTCTAAGGACGGTATCTGGTATTTCCCTGATTATAGTTTACTGCGGCTGCTGAAACATATCCTTGAATATTATCTTGATATTTACGAAAAAACGTTGCCATCGGTGGCAAGACATTGGTGGTAAGGATGCTGACCACCACAAGTAACACAAATTTCCTCAATTGCTTTCACGGAAGCAGGAGGAGAAGATTTCTAATGAAGCATAGCCTTAACGGCGTCGACAAGAGCGACAATCTCGGGAGAATGAGGGGTAGAAGAAGAAGGAGCATTCGTACTCACTTTTGTAACAATCGGTTTATTCCGTAAGTTGAAAACTTTTGACTTGTTTTCAATAATTGTAAAAGCATCCCGAGGAGTTTTAGTCAAAATATTACCACCGGCGGCGGCATTCAAAGAATCTTGATCGGTTGGGGTTAAAGCATTGTAGAAGGTATCAAGTTGATTCAACTCCGTAAAACCGTGATGTGGGCATGCACGAAGGAGATCCTTGAAACGGTCCCATGCCTCACAAAATGATTCATCAAAACGTTGTTGAAAATTCGTAATTTCATTCCGGAGATTTGTAGTTTTTGAAGAATGAAGCAATTGGTTAATAAACTTGGAAACAAGATCTTCCCAAGTAAGAATAGAACGAGGGAGTTAATTGATGAATTAGGCACATCTCTATACTTAATTGTGGAAGTAATCTTGTTAAACCAACAAATGTGAGCATGTGGGTCTTCTTTCTAAAATCCGTAAAATTGTTTTGAAGTTACAAGATTTAAAAGACCATGTTTAAGCTCAAAATTCTCCTCGATAATAGTGGGAATAACAATGGCATCTACGTAACCCTCAGTGGGTGCTTAGAGTAATTCCGCCATAGTACGTTGATCGGCCATCGTAACTACGGGATTCTCTTCAAGGGAAAACGGTTCGACTATTTGTCTTGGACGTCTACGATTATGACATTTTGGATTCGTAGAAGTTTCACCAACTAAATTCGAAGAAGAGCGAGTGTGCACGCACTAAAAATAAAAAATAAGAGAAATAAAAAGAAAAAATATTTTTGTAACCGATAATCCAACAAGTGTACGGTAGCTCTCTAGAAAATGCACAAAGAAGCGGAGGAGCTGGTAAGCGCGAAGCGTTTTAAAAACCATCTCCTTTTGGGTCGAAGTTCGTAGGATCAACCCTCCTTAAACCTTTCTTAAAGCTTGTAATCTAAAGGTGAGCCGATTTCACAAGTGACACAACGGTTGTTTTTCAATTTTTTTTTGTTTTTTTTGATTACTTGATAATAGAAGAAAATATTCACAAATGAAAGCGATAACTTCACGGGGAAGGGTCTTCAAACACTAATCTTCGAATGTAAACACGAGAATTGCACACACCTCCCCAGCAACGGGGCCAAAAATTTGATAAGATCTTAACTATATATCTATATAATAATAGCTTAATACATATATAGTATATAACTAAAATAATCAAATAATAAGAGTGAGGAAAGTGAAAAGGTTTTTAGGAAGATTACTTTTAACCAAAGTAAAATTCAAAACCTTCCCGAGTCGTATCCCAATGAGGCATGAATTAAGAATCGTGATTAAGTTTGTGATCACGTGATTTGAATGATCAAATCTTGATTTGGATTCTATTTCTACAAAAATAATGTAAAAACAATTAAAGGCAAGCAACAATTAAATGCAATTAAAGATTGGACCTAAAAAAACGTTAACGGGAATCCTAAAAACGCGACTTAAAACCTAAATTATCAAATTTGAACCCTAGAAATGCAAATTTAATTTTTAAAAGTCCTAAATGATTAAAAAAAAATTAGAAAAAAGAACTATATTTTTTTGATTTTTATTTTATTTATTATGAATTAAAAACAGTTTTAATCTAAAAATATTAAACTAGATTAGAAAATTCTGAAAAATTCAAAAAAAGTACTTTGAACTATTCTAGTCCTAAAAAAAATTAAGTGGGTCAGACAGCTTATTGAAATAAGCTGTAAATAAACAAATAAGGTTGGTGGCTTATAAGGGAAAAAACTCCCTTAAATACCAACTGGCCCAAGGATCTAACGAAAAAGACCCAAGGGCGCAGATGGTATTGTGTGAGAGTGTTAAGGTGTTGGCTATGAGAAGGGGGAGGTCACAGGTTCGAACCTTGTGGCTTCCCTTTTTGTAATTTTTGTAATTTTTCTTTTTTACAAACTAAAGAACAGGGAAAAAATAAGCAACTTTGAAAACGGAACTCTTTTCAAAAACTTAAAATAAGCCAGAAATAAGCTAACAAGTATGACAATTTTGCTTATTTTCAATAAATGACTAAAAACCAAACTGCTTGACTATTAAAAACTCAATAAGCAATTACAAAATTTAAATAAGCTAAAACAGGTAAACTACTAGACCTAATAAGCAGAAATGGACTAAAAATGAGTTAAAAGAATAAGCTGAAAAAGCAATAAAAGCATCAAGATAAATGACTAAAATAAAGGCTTAAAGGACATTTTGACAGATTTTTAAGCTAAAATTAAAGCCAATTCAGCTACTAAAACTGACTTTAAGCTGAAAACAATTCAAGCCCTAGACCTAATGAGCATGAAAGATTAAAAATAAGCAACTAAAGTAAGCTTAAAAGGACTTAAAAGCATTAAGACAGTAGACACCTAAAACAGACAAACGGGTTAAACCACTACTTTTAAGCTAAGATAAAGGACTAATAAGCAAAAGAATTAAGCTACAAATTGAAAACAGATGAAGATTGGACACTAATAAGCACATAAAAGCAAGAATCAAGCAAATAGGATTAAAGAATAAGCTAGAAAAAGGCTAAATGAAAATTACAAATTACTTGTTGTTGGCTTTTTTCAATATTTTAAAATGGCTAAATTCAGCCCTAAATTAAGCTAAGCAAATGAAAACAAAACTTCAAAATAAGCTTAAATAGATTAAGCTTATACTACAAAGAACTTGTGCACCAATTTTCAGACCATAAAACTAACATTAACAAATCTAAAATTGAGATTGAAAAGTGACTTTTTAAGCTTGAAAACTGAAATAAACATTTGACAGATTGACATTTAAATCTTAACAAGACAAATGCACACTTAACTTACTCTTTTCCTACTGCATTTAGAAACAAAATGAAGTACAAACAAGACCTTAAAACAACTTTTAAGCAAAAATCAACTATAAACAGTTTGAAAACCTTTTGATTCTAGCAGACTTGAAATTTTGATAAACAAACCTCAAAACTAAATAAATCTTAATCCTAACTTATTAAAACTTGTATTAAGACTGATTTAAGACTAATCAAAAGTAGATTTCAAAACCAAAAGTGCCCAAACAGTATTAACTATTGGTTCATACTGCCAACCCAAACACCCCTTTAAAAATCTCAAAACCATTTTAAGCTTGATTTCCAATGTTTTAAGCTAAGATTTTTAAAAACAGATATCCAACTAACAACTTTAAGGTCTAATAAGCAGATTTCAAAAGCTGAGAAGCACTTAACAATAAGCAATCAAAATAAGTATTTTTTAAGTTAAATATGACAGTTTTGTACTAAAACATGAACAAAGAAAATTTAAACTATAAGCAAGCATAAATAAGCATTTAGCAACATAAATAAGCTTAAATAAGCAGAATAAGCACTAAAATAAGCAGTTTAATAAGCAAACAGTAAATAAGCTATAAAGTAAAAAAGTGAAAACTTACAAAGCCCTTTGCTTAAACAAGGGCATAAATGCTCTTAAGAGCTTATCAACAAGCTCTAGCTTGTTTGAAAACAAGCTAGTATGGTCATATAAGCCCTTCCAAGTTTGGCTTATCTTCCAATTAAGCTGAGGTATTTTTAGGGGTGAATTTTTGGTGAACTTTTCTTAAACACTTAACAGTTTATATTGCTTTTAGTAAAACAGATTAAACAAGAGCTTATTGAGCTTATTAGAACATTTTCAAAGCATATAATTCCTTAACACAAAAACAGAATTTTAACATAAAAACTTAAACTTTCATTAAAACTTTAAAAACATTACAAGACTTGAAAGAAAATTACAATAAGCTAAAATATGCAGTAAATTAAGCTGTAAATTACAATAAAAGATTGAAAAACTACTCCTCCATAAATTATGTCCTAATGGCCACTATTTATAGACGAATGAGAAGGTCCTAGGTCTTGGCCTTGTGTTTCTTCTGTGAGAGGGAAAGAGAGTGCTCCCCACGCCTTCAATTCTGAGCCCTTGATTCTTCTTGTTGTGTTTCTTTGACTTTGATCATAACCCTTGATTTGATTTTGTCCAATCAGCTTCCATGGGATTGCCAAGGTGTCTTGTCATCTTGCTAGGGGTGGGGTTGAGTGGGGTTTTTTTTTGGGTTGCAGGGTTTATTGGATGGGAAAATAAATAGTAGTATTGGCGAGGTTTTTGGATTTTATAAAAGGTTAACGGGTGTTAGGGGTTGGGGACTAACGGTGTGAAGGTTTGGGACTAGGGGTGAAAAGGTTTAAGAACTAACTGTGTAATTAGAAAGGGACTAGTGGTGTAATAGGGTTAACGGGTGTGTTAAGGTTTAAACATAGGTATGGGCCTTTGTTGGGCCGGTTTGGATTTAGGAAATGGATTTTGGACTTTGATTAGATCTAGGCTTATTTCAAAAAGGATTTTGTATAATTCACTTCAATATGGGCTGACCCGGCCTATCAAATGGGTGTGGGATGGTCCGTTTAAGATGCACACGTCTTTGGCTTCGACTTTTCACGCTCATTCCAATCCCGTGCTCGGTTTTGTTGGTTTTGGCTTTGTTTCTGTCTTTTAGTGGATATCCGTTACCTACACAGTATACAAAGCAAAACAAACATATATTTAGCATTTTATGTCCTTTTTTGGTAATTATTGGTCTTTTTAGCTCGCTTTATTAGGTCAAAGGTATATGTAATTAAGAACATACCATCTAACAAAATAGCAATCACATGTCGAGTTGGGTTGTGTTTTATTGACAATAGGTAATAGACTTCATTTTAGATGGAAGACAACATACCAGTTCATCAAAAATTTCCAGGTCACATATAAATGATTATCTACTTTTGGTTGTTGTTCTAATCACATAATCATTTCAAAAAATTTATAAAAAATTAATCATAACTTTAGTAAGCATAATCAAAAAGCAGCAACACATATAAATGATTATCTACTTTTAGTTGTTGTTCTAATAACATAATTACTTTAAAAACACATGTCGTGCGGCTGCTCAGCTAACGATAAGGTTTCTTAATTAAAAGCTTATTGTGTTTTTATACAACATATAAGAATGTTGGGAAGGTTTGAACTACTTACCAAAATTCTTTAGTCCATATCTTAATTTCTTACTCCGAACTTTTCACCATGGCGAGCATCACACGACCCCCACTCCTATCACGGTTTAAGGTTTACATTGGAGCCAAGGTTCGACGGTGAAGCTAATCCTTCAGATGAAGTTGACAAAGCTGAAGAGAAAAATGAAAAAATGTTTCAGTTCTCGACTAAAATATCTGAACAAACAGTATGCAACTATTGTATTAAGCATGTTATCTTAAGATGTAGCTCATCGGGTAGTAATTAACTGACGAATCACCTCCGTCAGCAGAACATTTGTGTTCCACAGCCGTATTGCTCAGTTCTTGGTCAACCGTGCTATTCTTTGCGGCACTCGTGTCTGAAGGCTTTGTAACAACATGCTTTTTTACGTCTTTCCAAACATGTGGACGCCACAGTGAAGTTGACTGGTTTTGGTTAACCAAGAGTTGGCGGATGTCTGAGCTAAAAAAAACCAAACGTTAGCAATACACATGGACTACTTGCACTATAGAAATTTCAAAACGGCTAATAACATTAAACCATTATACCTTAACAAAACAGCTTACTAATTTTGTCAAGATACCAGATGGGACACGGCTGTTGAAGCACTATGTTTGGTAGTGAGTGATCATGGACTGCTAATAAAATATGTGGAAATGCTTCTTTGCATTTTTCAATACCCAAAGTAAAAGGCTGGCAGTGAAGAGTAGAATGTACAGTGTGGATCACCTACCTTTATCATCTACTCACCTCTCTATCCTAGCCATCACAACATACATGCCCGCATATCTCACCCGACCTATTCAAACTCATCACAGCCTTAAAATAATCTTAAGAGATTGAAAGTAATAGTTTTGCTAATAAAACAAATCAATCAATGAGTCACAAACAAATCCAGCAATTGTAAATGAACAAAATTAATGTAAATCAGGTCGATGGAACGAAATAGGAGAGAAAGGAGAACGAGTCACATTAAATATATAACCCGTGGGTCTTAGATTGGTTTGGGTCAGGCAGGTCACGATTAATGCTCTTACCCAAGTAGTCCCACCTTTTGTAAGGTTTTATAATACACGTAACATATAAGCATATCTGAAATAATATGCTAAAACAAAAGACCGTATCCGTACAGTGCAGTCACATTTATAGTTCCTTCTGGTATCACAGAACGTGATAAAACAACCACGAATGCAAAGAGCACGCTCGTGGTGCTGCCCCACCTGCCCGAATATTTTGTAGCTTATGAGCCTTTCACCATCGTGACACACCCGTCACTATCGTCGTACGGCATGTTAGCAGCAACGAAAGGAATGGTGGCATCGAATAAGTACGACAACAGGAAGTGAGTGGTTAAAAACTACCACAACAATCATAACAGCCATAGAAGCTTTCATCACATACCAATGCCCGAAGTACTTGATAGACATAGCGTACCAGGGTTTTATCAACCTGTCGGCTTATTTAGCGGCTTATGAGCCTGTTGCCATCGTCACACACATGCCACTATCGTCGCATGTCATGATTAGCGACAACGAAAGGAATGGTGGCATCGAAAAAGCATGTGCCGACAGTGTATTTGAAGGTACTAATCCATAATCACGAATCAAGATCACATTTTCATGCAGAACAAAACATACCTATATGTTTGGATCAAATTTGAAGGTGTGTAACAAGATAAAAGGGTATGCGAACCTGCCATGGCTGCAAATACGAATCTGGTCGTGATGCCCCGCCAAGATACGGGCCGCTTTCACCTATCAAGTTCTAGAAAGACAAAAATCACACAATCTTGATCGCCTATGAAAAAAGTGACCATTTCTTATAAATAATCCATAAGATGAACAAACCAACCCCATAAGATAATTGATAAAAAAAACACCAAATTATGTAAAATCCTAATTTAAAGATTCATTTTTTATACATACATAACCAAAGCAAAACACCTAACCACTCTTTATTCCAACAATGAAGATTTGGCAATGCATTTTGCAATAAACAAAGTAAGAACAAACAGCATTCTAATAATCAATTCAACATCTTTATCTTTGATAAAAATAAATTAAGAAAATGTTGAATATACCAAAATCAATCAACTGTGCTTCCTCTTCAACCAAGATAAGCAATTAAGAAAACCATGATATACTCAGTTGTGGATTCCACCTGGCAATCATGCAAGATATATAAGCCATTTGAAACCAACACGAATACATCATCCTTCGCAACAAATCAACAAACGTTGTTTAGAGTGGCTTTAGTAAATCAAACTTAGGCTTTATCAAATCTATGGATGTGGTTTTTGGGTTTGTGAATCGATGGAAGAAATAGAGAGAAAGTAGATTGAGAAGGAAGATACAGAAGTAGACACGTACCCCGGGCTAAACAAAGAGGAGAGAGGCTTGGTGGTAAATTAAATTAATGAAGATCGGGTCGATGGAGCGGAATAGGAGAGAAAGGAGAACGGGTCACATTAATTAATTAACTCGTGGGTCTAGGGTCGGGTTGGGTTGGGTGGTAGCCATCAATTCTCTTACCCGGACCCCCCTATTATTGTAAGGTTTATTAACATTGAGTAAATACTTATAGAGAAAAGTTCTTTGTAGAACACTATCTAATTAAAGAACAATCCACTTCATCTCAACCATTCATTTTATTTTCATCTAATGGTTTAGATTAATTCTTATTTTAATTTAATTAAAAAACCCACTTTCATCCTATTTTTTTAAAATTAAATATCTCACAAACCGTTAATCGTTACGCAAAACGAAACATACCATCGCGACGAGAATTAAATCATCTTTCTATAAAGGGGCACTTCTATATACTTTCAACGAACTTTTTTTTCAGGCACGTCTGAAAAAAAATTCGGAAAAAAAGTTCGTCGAAAGTATATAGAAGTTCCCCCTATAGAAAGATAAAAAATACTCGTCGCGATGGTGTATTTTTTTCGTTACGTAAATTTAATTATACAATCGCGAAGAGAATTAATTTTTTTTTAATTTCCGCCAAGAAAAAATCACACGTGATTCGAAAAATCACATGTGATTTCTTACATTAAAAATCACACGTAAATTTGTAAATTCACATGCGATTTATGAATTTATGAAATCACACGTGATTTATTACTTTAAAAATCATAAGTGAATTTGTGAAATCACATGCGATTTATGAAATAGCACGTGATTTTTAAAAACAACAAATCACAAATGATTTTACAAATCACGTGTAATTTTTTTTGGCGGAAATTTTAACACTAAAAAGTCGTCAAAAGTATATGAAATCGATTTTTTTTAGTTACGTCTGAAAAAATCACATGTGATTTTATGAAATCACATGTGATTGTGCTACAAATCACATGTGATTTTTTCAGACGTGACTAAAAAAATAAAAAAAAAATTCGTCGATAGTATATAAAAGTGCCCCTCTATAGAAAGATGATTTAATTCTCGTCGCGATGGTGTATTTTTTGTCGTTTGACGATTTACCGTTTGCAAGATATTTCATTTTTAAAAAAGAGGTGGAAAGTGGGGTTTTTTAATTGTTTTTTTATTTGATTAAAAATGGGTGGCTATAATGTGTTCTTTTGTTCTTTGAAATGATATTGTTTTATCATGATCTCAACTCATGAGTTTATATCCTTCTTTTTCTAGTGCTCATGAAATACTTGCGTTCTCAAAAGAAGAGCATATGAAGTCTTCATATGATCCAACACCTTTTTAAAATTGATAAAAAGACGCAACAACTGTCAATAGTTCGTTAAATAAAAGTATATCTTCTATCTAAAGTTGAAGCATATGATGCACATTTTACTTAACCATTGAATGCTCAACATATATATGTAAAGTAGAAGTTTTAAAAACTCTAATTTTCTGCTATAAAAAAGAATATTTGTAGTGGAATAAATGTTATCTCTTGTAATTAATGCGAAACACATTTAATTGCATTTACTCTTCATATCGGACTTAGCCAGTTGAGCTTTTTAGCGAGTACGTTGATATTTAAATCATAACTTAGGTTTGTGTTTAACTTAGAGACAATATCACTTCATTTTTTATAGAATTAAATCTTTTATTGCTTGTTCTTTATAAAAGTGTTTTAAACTCACATTAATCACATGAAGAATGTTATATAACTTAGTTACGAGAAATGTTAGACTCACACCATTTTTACAAACAAATATCCACATAAATAGGTGTCACTTGTTTATGAAAAGTAAAAAATAAGAAAAAAAAAACTTTATGCAATGTGATTGGTACATCTCACATGTCACATGTGTGTGTGGACTTTTGTTTTGTAAAAATAGTGAGCCTAGCATTGCTGCTTAGTTATTAGGTTATAATTACTTGAACAACACATATATCTCTTTCAATAACTTAGATGAGTTGATTTCAAAGTCATAATATTAATTTTTATTTCTTTAATATCCTTGATTTAGTCCTCTTCGCTTACTAAGAGGTGTTACTTTGTTATATGAGTATAAAAAACCCTATCATAAATGCAACCGGTTCATCGAAATGTGTTTATAGTCTTTATCGTTTTAATGAATTTTTTTTTTATTTCACTTTTTAACTCTATTATATTACGGTTAAAAAAAATTTGTACACCCGATCTTATTTGGCTCTGGCTTCGTCCATGTAGCCGCTTAAAATCAGGGAAGACTATAGTCTTTAAATTAGTTTACACATAAGTCCCTAAGTATTTTTTTTTTCACGAACAAATATTATTAGCTTGTTAACATTCGACTTTGGTCACCAAACTCATTTTTCCCTTTAAATGTAGTCATACGGTGATCCCTTTATATGTCAAATGTGTGACTTTTTGCTAACGCGGACAGGCCGATTATAAAAATACCGAACATTGTTATGTTAATGTTTATTGTCACAGTAACTCAGTAAGAATTTGTGTACAACATATGTTTGTACGTAATTTAGTTTTAAATCATGGGAAAACACCAATCTAGCTTCATAATAAATTAATAAACATATATATTTGAGTGGATCTTCCATTGACGTAAGAGATGACTTATTAGATGGCTAAGTTATGTTAATTTGACCGTTGACCGTTGACTGTTGAATGTTGACCGTTGACTTATTCGGCCTAAACCTAATTGTGGGTTTTGGTCCATTATGTTTTAGGGTTTGGATTGCTTACTTATTAAGCTATGTATTTAGTATAAATACATAGCCAATCTTCATTATGTAATCACAAAAACACAATCAATAATATATTATCTTTGCTATTTTACAATGGAATGAAAGTGTCTGAATACTTTTGTAAGATTTCACACAACGAATATGACGTATCTAATCATATGAATTAAAAAGCAATTTACATCTTAATTTACTTTTTTCGCTTTATAATTTTGTGTTTTAATAGTCTTTTTATCCAATTCAAATAAAAACCCTAGAAAACCAAAAACTATAACCGTCATAACACTTCTCATACATGTTGATTTAGCCATCAACAAAAAAATTGTGTCATCAGCATTACTCTTTGTTTTACCGCCGGAGATGATTGTCGTTTTTTCGCAAATAGTTGGTCGTAAAATTATTAGTGTCTACTCTAAAGGCAAAGCCAAGCCATGACGTAAGCAAGCCATGACGTAAAAAAAAAGTCACGCAAAGGAGGAAGCCGCAAGCAATAAACAACTATGCCGCAAAATACAGTTATGATTCCGTTCCAACAAAGAACAACGAAGATGACACAAGAAGATAAGAAGAAGCGGCTTTCAACATATGTTCCAGTTTGTCCGTTCGAAAGTTTGCCGCTCAAACTGCGAGGGAGTATTAGATGACTAAGTTATGTTAATTTGACTGTTGACCGTTGACCATTGACTGTTGACCGTTGACCGTTGACTTATTCGGCCCAAACCTAATTGTGGGTTTTGGTCCATTATGTTTTAGGGTTTGGATTACTTACTTATTAAGCTATATATTTAGTATAAATACATAGTCAATCTTTATTATGTAATCACAAAAACACAATCAATAATATATTATCTTTGCTATTTTATAGACTTCACTTTTTTTAACGATATGATTTTGATGACACAACATATGTTGGAAATATGATACACACTATTGACCGAATGAGTAAGAGTGCTAGAGATGAGACTGGGGTGTGGTATTGGGTGGCCGGGTTATTTAAGACATATTAATGATATATACATGAATAAAAATGCGTAAATGTTTTGATTTTGATGGTTGCAGCAGAGGGATTTAGGACTATGATATGATTGCAACAATAAGTGAAGAAGAGATTGATGCTTCAATTCAAATGGTGGTCGGCACCCAAAAAAGGTGCATATATGATGTCAAGTTTCCCCTGCCAGTCTAAGCATTTCGAGAAAATGTAGCCTGTTTAGCAATGCTTCCAGCACGTCAACAGTTCCATTATATTTGAGGCAATTTGATCATCAACTCTTAGATCAGTCAACAATGGCGGTTATATATATATCAAGTGTGGTTAATTAATTTGGCAACATGTAATCTCGGCAATAGCATGGTTTTGAAAACCAGACTACACGTCAAATCAGCCGCCTTACCCACACACCCTCATATAATTGTTCATGTTCCACCACTTGGTTAAGTTGAGCTTATCGCGCCGTTCAGAAAAAAAGGTTGAGATGTTGGGTTAAAAATGTAAGGAAACATGTATACTTTTATTAAAATAAAATCAAATTATAATTAATAAATAATTAACAGAAAATAAATAACCAAAAATAAAACAGGCAGAATGGGGTAGAAGCAAAAAACAGACACTATGAACGATAAATAAGGAAAACAAGAAAATAGTAAAAGTACTTACTTTATCACCATCAAGGAAAACTTTTCGAGGCACGTGTTTTACACGCTTAGCACTAAAGAGCTGAGGCACGTGTTTGACATGCTTCCCTTAAAACAGATTCGTCGTAAGTTGTACTGTCGGACTTAACAAACTGCCTGGAATATCACCTTTCCAGATGTGTACTCCATAAGTTGGATATCAATAATACTTATTGATTTGATGTGTGTCAAAGCTATGGAATTAGGGCCTCTATTTACACACTATAGAGTCCTCACAAGTTTACTCATCCCACCAATGTAGGATAGAAAATAAACATAAATTCCTCTTTAAGCATGGTACCGACTACCTAACTTTGAGACGCGATATCTCATTCACATCAACTCCATTTTAGACACATAAAAGTTCATTGCGAAGCTCTGTACAAGGAGAATGCAAACTTACAAACTATTACTTATATATATAACACATACATATAAATAATTGTGTCCAAAGTTGGTCAAAAATCATTTTGCCAACCAAATTTTTCAACAATCCCCCACATGAATAGAGATCGGTCAAATACACAAATGTTTCAATGAAATTCCAACAGTTGAGTCTTGCATCGGATAGGTAGGTGTGACCCTTTGAACCTTCCCTTGTGAGATGCACTTAGTCTCCTAGATCTGAGTAGACACGATGTCCT
>BQNB010110547.1:4642-22535 GCA_026074375.1 Tanacetum coccineum | reverse complement strand
GTTCAATGAAAAAAGGTAGCCCACCCCGTAATGGTTCAATCCAGTGCGGGAAGTCCAACTCATTATTCGTGTAAATATTGCGTATGATATGAACAATCGGTATCAAACAGTACGGCTAGCCCACTTCTTATATTTTACATATAAAAATGAAATTCACCAATCCAGTGCGGGAAGTCCAACTCATTATTCGTGTAAATATTGCGTATGATATGAACAATCGGTATCAAACAGTACGGGTGGCCCACTTCTTATATTTTACATATAAAAATGAAATTCAGATGTATTAGATAATGTTTTTTTAGTGGACATAGTGGAGCAAACCATCAGCACAATTATGCTATTTTTTCTATTTAAATGAAGATTTTGATAGGAAAAAGGGAAAATTATATAAAAAAAAGGGTTCAAATCATTTTGAAAATGCAACTTTATTTTAAACAAAAGTTTTTTTCTAAAATAGTCCAGGGCAATTGAACAAATGAAAATGCCTCTTTATCTCATTAAAAAGTTTTTTTTTCAAAATACTTCAAGACAACTGGACAATTTAAGAAGAAATTGACACGTGTCCCTTATTTAAATATTAAAGTATAAATATATTGCCCAAAAGCATAAAAAAATTGCCCATAAATACAATAGGTTGCCCAAAAAATTATACTTTAATATTATAATAAAAGACACATGTCAATTTCGTTTTAAGATGCCTACTTACGTTTTTGAGAATTTTCCAAAATAAAAATAAACTATTGTATTTACTCACCGTAAATGTTGCATGAATTGTGTTTAGTAAACAGAAATACACAATTAACATATCTACTAATTATCGTTACAAATACGACATTGGTGGCGTCGTTTGATATTGGGCTCTCGGCCTGTTTTGTTTGGTCCACTCAAATTTTTCATGAAGCTTCTTCCACTAACACCACCGCCTCACAAATCTCTCAGTCTCTTCTTCTCCTAAAACTCCACCGTTCCAACTCACAAAAATTCCAGAATCATCAAATCAAATCACATGCCAGTCTCACATACACATCTTCTTCAACAAAGTTTTCGAAAAAGGCAGATTTCAATGGCTTAAAATTGCATGCAGCAATATTTACCTAAATCAAATCACTTATGTAAGTTTATCAATAGTAAGTAAATTAGGCTTTTAGAAGTTACGAATTTCTATTAATTCAAGTTATCTGCTTACATTGTTCACTGTTGTATAAATGTGTGAATTGGGTTTTTACATGTGGTAAGGAAAATTCTTTTGCATTTAGATTCATTAGCGGAACGTAGGGGTGGCAATTCAGGTCGGGTTCGGGTTGGCGGGTTCGGGTTGGCAGGTTGGCGGGTCAGAAAACTTCAACCCGAACCTGACCCATTTAAATAATCGAGTCAGCTATGTCAACCCTAACCTGTTTACACATAACCCGAACCTGACCCATTTAACCCATATATATAGTTGGGTTGGCGGGTTAAATAGGTTACACGGGTTGAATAGGTTAAACGGGTTTCAGGTTGACCCATTTAACCCGTTTTGTAATTTATATTTTTAGAAAAAATCTTAAACGGGTTGACGGGTCGACCCGCTTAATTTATTCTCAACCCGAACCTAACCTGTTTAATAAACGGGTCAGATAGGTCGACCCAAACCCGACCCGAAATCTATTAGACTCAACCCAAACCTGCTAATTTTCGTGTCGGTTTCAGGTCGGGTTTCGTGTCGGGTCAGAAATTGCCACCCCTAGCGGAACGACCTGAATGCAATTAAAATTTTTGGGTGACTAACTATATGACAAAAGTTATGGGAATAGGTAGTGTGATGATTGTTAATTTTTTTAGTCTTGCTACTGTAACACGGTTGCAACTTGGTTGTGCAAAGGGAGAATAATTTGAGATGATGATGCATCATGTCATGGCTGATCTTCTTGAGCAATTTCAGGACCACAAAAGTGTGATAAAAGCAATTTACACGAGCAGTGAGTATATACATGAGTCGTTACAAAATTCAAATTCAAAGTGGTAAAAAACACTTTAGCCACAGTTTCTTATAATCTCTATTTGGTTACATAATAAGAAAGAGATTTTATCTGATAAGAAAAACACCTTAGCCACAGTTTCAATGCACAACATTCAAAGCAGTTAAAGGTATTGTTTTAATCCATGACTTCTGTCACACCTCGTAAAAATTTCAAATTTATCATCGTTGACTTTTTCGTATATTTGTTGACCTTATTTAATTTCGTGTTGACTTTTGTATTTAACCGGGAAGTTTCCCGCGCGTAACAAAGAATCGTTACCAGATGCGTTCCGGCTTACTATTTAATATAGTGTTTTGACAAATGTCTCGTTTATTTTTCGAAAGAATATTTGAAATATCTTGGCGTTTCGTGTTAAAAATATTACGTTTTGATTATGCAAGAATCTATCGTTTTGCTAAGCCTTGTGTAAAATTGGTATTTGAGTTAATTCTAGAACATTTACCATGGTAAAAATTCAAATGATCAAATTGGTCCCCCCCCCTTTTTTGGTTTCGTCCTCCCCGCACACCAACACAACACCTAAAATGTTGCTTGAATGTTCCCTTGATATTTTCTTGTCTTTGATTCCAATTTGAAAGCTTACATAAGGAGGACTAGGTGCAATGTTCATTCATTCATTCTCATCTTTCCCTCTCTCTAGAAAACACACACACACAAAAATTGTTCTCTCCCCCCCTTTTCCTCTCTAATATCCGATGCAAGCAAACACCCCTTTAAATCATTCATATTTCAATTTTGATCAAGCTTTTGAGAGCTAAGGAGTATTTTGGGTTGATTCTAATAGTTAGTTGGGTATTTAAACAACATTCGGGTTTTTAGATCATCATTAATCTCTTCTTAAACCCATCATTTGTAAGTTAATCTTTTATAAAAATTTCCTGTACTTTTATAACTCTCAAATGCATAAATAAGGGTTGTACATTTGTTTTTATAAAAATCAAGGTTTAAAGTTTGCAAAACCTTAAAAAGGTTCTTATATATTCGAATGGAAATAAATAAAACATAAGGAATGTGTAGTTGTGTTGTTGTGGTTGTTTTTATGTAATAAAAATAAATTACCAATGGGCTTATTGGCTTATTCGGCTTATTATTAAGCTTGTATGGGCTTATTTGAGCTTATATATGTCTCGGCCGAATAAGGAGACAAAAGAAATGTGTTTTGGCTTATTAAGGTTTTTGTTTTATATTGTCTAGCTTATTTTCGTGGCTTATTTTGAGTACTAAAAAGGATTTCGTGCTTATTGGATAAGTACAAAAGTGCTTATCGGGCTTAATGGGCCTCGGCCCAAAAACCCAAGTCGAAGGGCTTAGACAATAAGCTCTATGGCCTTGGCTTGTTTATGGCTTATTTCGTGACTTATTTTGTAGCTTATTTGATAAGTCAAGTGCTTATTTGATTATTCTTTTGCTTATTGGACTATTTGGGCTTATTGTATTTCGGTATCTTCGATTTGGCTTGTTGGGCCGAAAAACCCAATAAGTGCGCATTAATTTGTGGCTTATTATTAAGCCGAGCTTATTGCTTATTTTGACTTATTAAACTTATATAAACTAGAACTTATTTTCTTAACGTAACCTATTGCTATCTTAAAGTGTTTCGATTTAAATAGTGAATCTATTGTTGGAACGAGTTGTGGGATATAAATTATGAAGTAAATGTTGAGTTTTGGTTTATTATCGGAAAGTGGTATTATATGGAACAAGTGTTTATTGGATTAAAGTCTACGACTTTTGGAAAACGAATATAAACGATAAGGATCATGCGAATTTCATTAAAAACTTTACACTTAGAAAATATTTGGTAAAAACTTATTTTATCAAAACCCGACTAAAAGACGAAAAATATATTTTATAAATTTATAGAGTATAAAACTTCTATTGATCAATACGTGTATTAAAACGTGAAAACTTTTATATCTAAGACATCTTGATTATTTAATATAGGAAAACGGGTACGTTGCCGAAATATATTCATTCTTGTTTATTACTCTTATATATATATACTTAGTATGTGAAGTTTTTTGATTGAGTCAATCCCCTTACAACCTAATCACAATTCAATGAGGTACATTCCTTACAAAACAATAATACAAACACTTTTGAAAAACTCTTATGCATTACCATAATTTCACATAGTATTTCTGAATCGAAACCTTTATTATTTAGGTTGTGACCGAGCACAGTCGTGTTATAGCGTGTGATCATTCTTTCCACTACTTTACTTCACCAATTAAGGTGAGTTCGTAGCCCCACGTTTTGTTGTTTTACTTTACCACTTTTAGGGTGAAAGCATTGCTTGTTTTTAAACTTTGGACACAAGTTTCGTGAATTACTATTGCATGTTTTCTTTCGTATTACCTATTTCTTATTTTTGATTTTTTCTCTTCCGTGTTGCCTAGTAGCGATAACCCCACCATGCCCAATATCTGAACCCTTAGTTATCTTGTGTAGGCAGCTTTTTCTTGTGGTTGTTTATAAAATAGATCTAATTGGGATTGACATCCCCGTTCGGGTAAGTAGCGCTTACTAGTTCGAGAGACAAACTAACGAACGTATACCTTGTCAGAATACGGATGTTTTGGGTTGAACATCCACTTAGGCACTTACTATCTTTATATGTCTGAAATTGATTTGCATTCAAACTATCGTAGCCCCGGTGTCATGAGTTTAGCTCAACGTAAATACTTTTGTGATTGTTGTATGTGTTACAATAGTCATGCGTTTTAAATATTGTGTTCCATACTTATGATATAACTAAACCTGCGAATTCACCAACTTTATGTTGACATGTTTAAGCATGTTTTCTGGTGCTTGACTTTGGACTCATACTTGATTTGCTGTGTGGAGTCTTCTTGCTATATGACTATTTTTTTCAAGACTTATCTTCTATTCAAACTCGTTGTCTTTTGAAAACTCAATTATGCTTCCGTTACAATTTACCTATGCTTCCGCAACTCTTTTAATCATGTTTTGAATTGTTGTAAGACTTATTTATATTTTAATCAATGCAATGAGTGCGAAAGTTTTCTAATGTTCCAAAATAGTGGTGTTCTGTATCTTGTGTGATACATATTATGACGTCTCGCCCTCGAAACACTTTATCCGAATTAGAATCAATTTGGGGGCTTGTGAACACGTACAGTATAGTCGTCGTTGTTGGTGCTGCGTGATGAATGGCGGTGCGAATAATCAATTGCACCATGCATTCTAAACAATTTAAACCATGTTCACATATTAATGATACGTTTATGAATAATTTAACGAAATGGAATAAGTTTGCTTAGGTGATTTTTGGAGCTATGGCGGAATTAGGGGTTTTGTGCAGTGAGAATACGAGACACCGATAATCTTGTTTTGTAATGATAGCTCTTGGAAATGAAAAGTTTATCTTTCTAAAATGTATATAGTTCTCGTTTAGTTACTTTTTGTTGGAAATTTAATTCAATTATGGGTTTAGTTCATATCGGGTAATGGGATTGGAGGTACATAGTATACTCCCATATGTCACTGAACATACTGAATCTGATAGAGGGAAAAGGGAATTCGGGTCACTGATGAAGTTTAGTGAGTTCACACTTTAGTGAGTATAACTCTGGATTGAACGATATCATTAGTCTGATGGCTTCAGCTTTGTACTCCCTGACTAGTAAGCTAAAGGATACCATCAGGGAGTAATCCATCAGAGGATGTATCCTCAGCGGGTTAACTTATTAGTGGGCCACTTTAGTTTAAACCTTCAGCCAGTATGCTCCTCAGTGGGCTAGCTGATAAAGTTCGGGACACTGAAGGAATAACTCGCTGAAATGAATTCAATTAACTTGTAACTACTTTGACCTATTCAAATAGCAAGTTATAATCACATTTAATGACCACATTTAAATTCGTCAAGCAACCACTAATTCTTATAATTATGGAGGTTAATTATGGAAGAGATTATATCTCCTATAATCTCTCATAATTCCATTAACTAAGGTTTGAGTATTTCTCCTATAAATAGGATATCCCAAATGCATGGAAGATATACAGAAAACAGAAAAACTTAGAAGCGAAGAGTTCTTGATTTGTGCCTAAAACAAGAACAATCACTTGGTTTTATCCCAGACATAGGGTCCAATAATCTTCTTTGGAAAGTGATCACACAACTTTAAGTGATATCCGGTCACCTTAATTGGTAATTAGCTAGGCATTGATTATCTTCAACCTGTTCTGGGCCAACCACAACCAACAATCAAAGAAGATTATTTTGTGATAATCAATGGTTGATGCTGCTATGAAACATATAGATTCAAACAAATGACATAAGAAGATGCACTTCTTGCTTTCCAACATGAGTGTGGTGTATGTGCTTACTACTCCTATTCTTGAAGATGGGGAGAATACTACCATGGAAAAAATCAGGAAGAGGAACACATGGGACAATGATGACTATGTTTGCAGAGGTTTAATCCTCAATGATATGTCTAATCCTTTATTTGACATTTACCAAAATATTGAATCTTCCAAAGAACTATGGGATTCCTTGAAAGCCAAATATATGGCTGAGTATGCATCAAGTAAGAAGTTCCTTGTTAGTAATTTCATCAATTACAAAATGACTTATTCAAGACCAGTTATGGAACAATACAATGAACTTATTGGTATACTTAGAAGATTTACACAACACAAAATGAACATGGATGAGGCTATTCAAGTCTCTTGTATCATTGATAAACTCCCTCCTTCCTGGAAATATTTTAAGCACACCTTGAAACATCAGAAAGAGGAGTTAACTCTTGTTGAGTTGGGCAGTCATATGCGCATTGAGAAGTCCCTCATAGTGCAGGATAATGACAAGCCAAAAGGCAACAATGTTGATGGTACTTCAGTTGTCAATATGATGAAGCATAACAACTCCTTCAGGTACAATGACAACAAGGGTAAATGTAAACATCAGGAAACCAAAGATGATCCTAACAAAAAGTCTAAAGTGACTTATTGGAAATGTGAGAAACTTGAACACTTGAAAAAGGATTACAAAGGTGAAAAAGTTGGCAACAAGGCCAATGGTTCAGGCACAAATGGTTTAGTGGATGTTTCTACCAACTCTCTGAAAGGTCAGAATATGTTTAATAAATCTCTTCAGGTTTATTATGTTACATATGGATCTGAAGCTTATTTTGTAAAGGATGATGATGTTGTGTGGTGAGTTGACTCAAGAGTAACTGTGCATGTGTGTAAAGATAGATGTTGGTTCAAGACTTATGAGTCACTGAATGATGGATCTATTCTTCACATGAGAAATGAGTCAACAGCCCTGGTGCATGAACGCGGTTGTGTAGATCTTATATTTAGTCCTGGAAAGATTGTTTCCTTGTTGAATGTTTTCCATTTTCCTAATATTAGGAAGAATTTGGTTTCAAGTTGTATTTTAAACAATTGTAGTTATAAACAAGTAATTAAATCTAATAAATTCGTTATATCTAAACATGGTATGTTTATTGGTTTTGGTTATTTGAATAATCAGATGTTCAGGCTTAATATTGTTAATGATAATATTGGTTCAGCCTTTACGTCAACCTCTAAACTGAATGATTCAATCTCATGGCATGCTAGACTAGTCCATGCCCACTTTAAGAGGATGCAAGATATGTCTAAGGATGGGTTAATCTCAGTTTTATGGACACTAAAAAGTGTAAGACTTGCATGCTGACCAAAATAACTAAGAAACCATTTCAACACTAAAAAGTGTAAGACTTGCATGCTGACCAAAATAACTAAGAAACCATTTCAAAATGTAAAACGTAAAACTAAAGTTTTGGAGCTAATCCAAAGTGATTTATGTGATCTACACGTTACTCCCTCATTAGGGAATAATAAATACTTTGTGACATTTATTGATAATACTTTAAGGTTTTGTTATGTTTATTTATTACATTCAAAAGGATGAAGCACTAGATAAATTCAAAATATTCAAAACTAAAGTTGAATTACAACAAAGGTCCCTAATCAAAAGATTCATGACTGATATGGGAGGTAAGTACATGGATACTCTGTATTTCTAGTCTATTGGTATTATTCATGAAACAACTGCTCCCATTACTCCTCAACAAAATAGTATATTTGAAAAGAAAAATAAAGTATTGGAAGAAATGGATAATTCTATGGTGTCCTACTCAAGACTGAGTCAAGGGTTCTAGGGTGAAGCTATCTTAACAGCTTGCTATTTATTAAATAGGGTTCCTAACAACAGGAATATGATTACCCCTTATAACCTCTTGACTAAAAGGAAACCAAACCTAAACTACCTCAGGGTTTTGGGTTGTAGGACAGTTGTCAGATTCCCTGATCTAAAGCTAAAAACTTTGGGTGAAAGAGGCATTGAATGCATCTTTGTTTGATAGGCAGAGCATTACGAGGCTTTTAGGTTCTATATCATTGAACCTAATGAATCAATTTTAATTAATTCAATAATTGAATCAAGAGATGTTATCTTTGATGAGAATAGATTAACTTCAGTCCTTAGACTAAGTCTTAGGATTCCTAATGGAACTGAAGACATTGGTGGTTCAGTAGTCCCTGAAGAGGTCACTGAAGAGGTTGTGACTCAACAACTTAAACCTGAGGTTAGAAAAGGCAAAAGGAATAGGACTCCAAAGAACTTTGGACCTGAATTTCAATTATATTTAATTGAAGGAAAATAGGATGAGGTCTTTTACCGACACTCCTATTGCTTTAATGTTGAGGATGATCCCAAAATATTTGATGAAGCAACAAAATCTCATGATGTTGCTTTCTGAAAAGAAGCAATTAATGATGAGATGGATTCCATCATAGGCAACAACACTTGGGTGTTGGCTTATCTACCTTTAGGTTGCAAACCTCTTGGTTGCAAATGGATATTCAAAAGAAAACTGAAGGTAGATGGAACTATTGAAAAGTTCAAGGAAAAACTGGTCATTTAGGGCTTTGGATAGAAGTCAGGGATAGACTACTTTGATACTTATGCTCTAGTGGTACGTATTAGTACCATAAGACTACTGATTGCTATGGCATCAATTCACAATCTGATTATTCATCAGATGTGTATGAAGACAACTTTCTTGAATGGTGAACTGAAAGAGGAGGTTTATATGAACCAACCTCAGGGCTTCATCATGCTTGGCAATAAAAACAAGGTGTGTAAATCGATTAAGTCTCTATATGGACTAAAGCAGGAACCTAAGTAATGGAATCAAAAATTTGATGAAGTGATTTTGTCTAATGGTTATTTACTTAACTAAGCTGACAAATGTGTATATAGCAAATTTGATGAAACTAGTAAAGGAGTCATCATTTGCCTATATGTTGATGACATGCTGATCTTTGGCACTAATCAAGTTCAGGTTGACCTGACAAAGGAATTTTGTCATCAAGGTTCTCTATGAAGGACATGGGGGAGGTTGATGTTATCCTTGGTATAAGGATTAAACATGAAGGTAATGGGATAGAAATTTCTTAGTCTCATTATATTGAGAAGGTACTGAAGAAATTCAATTACTTTGATTGCCTTAGTGAGTATATCTATGATTCAAGTGAGAAGTTGATGCCCAATAATGGTCAGGCTGTATCTCAACTTAAGTATTCTAGGGTGATTGGCTGCCTGATGTATGTCATGACTTGTACAAGGCCTGATATCGCTTTTGCAGTGGGAGAACTGAGCAGGTATACTAGTAATCCGGGTACTCAACACTTGCAAGCAATTCAGCAAGTACTGAAATACTTGAAGAAAACCATGGACTATAGTTTGATATATACTGGTTATCCTTTGGTCTTAGAAGGATACACTGATGCAAGCTGGCATTAGCAAAATACTAAAAGATAATTGGTTACTGTGGCTGGGTATTCTACTTAGTGGGACGGTGCAATTTTAGGGGTGTGTCTAAGAAGCAAATTTGCATTACCAACTCAATAATAGAATATGAATTTGTGGCTTTAACAGCTGCTGGTAAGGAGGTTGAATGATTGAGAAACTTGATCCTTGAGATTTCATTGTAGTCCAAACTTATAGCACCTATATATATCCTTTGTGATAGTGTTGCTACATTGGCAAAGGCTTATAGCCTAATGTACAATGGGAAGTCTAGACACTTAGGTGTCAGGCATAGCATGATTCATGAACTTATCATGAATGGGGTGGTATCTATAGAGTTTGTGAGGTCTCAACAAAACTTAGTTGATCACTTGACGAAGGGACTGACTAGAGACTTGGTTTTTAAGTCTGCTGAAAGGATGGATTTGCAGTCAAATCAAGTTGTTGAATGCTAAGATACCCAACTCCTAAGGATGTGCTTGGAACCTGCTGAAGAGGAGACCCGCTAAGGATACATCCTCTGTTGGATTACTCTCTGATGGTATCCTTCAGCATACTACTCAGGGAGTACAAAGCTGAAGCCATCAGACTGATGAATGTCGTTCAGTCCAGAGTTATACTCACTGAAGTGTGAACTCGTTGAACTTCATCAGTGACTTGAATTCTCTTTTACCACTATTAGAGTAAGGGTGTTTAGTGACCTATGAGAGTACACTCTGTACCTCCAGTCCCATTACCTGGTATGAACTGAACCCATAATTGAACTAAATTTCCAAAAATCTTCCCCAATTTAGTACAATTTATTTGCATGAAAATTAAACATTAAACAAAACAAGTGCATAAACGAAAATATCATAAGGATTGAATTTCCATCTTAGTACATTACACGTTCAAATATTCGAGAATCGGGGTGTTATAAGAATTGAACCATTCAACTCATTTGAATACCTGATGATAAAATACACACAAGTTTTTAAACACTTAAAAACTCCTGACATTATACAAGTCATGTGTCCATATCTAATTCATAAATGTTGTAAGAGCCAAAGTCCATGCTCTTGATGCGGCATAAAAATCAAACATTCTACATAGTGGTTCTCTTTTTATTCATGCTTCTACTAAACAGTTTTTCATGAATTTAATAGCTTTGAGTATGTAAAGACTTCATCAACCATCAGTGGGGTTCGCTTCAGTTTGATATACCGTCAGCCGTATGCTCCTCAGTGGGCTAGCTGATAAAGTTCAGGACACTGAAGGAATAACTCACTGGAATGAATTCAATTAACTTGTAACTACTTTGACCTATTCAAGTGGCTAGTAATATCACATTTAAATAACACGTTTTAAATGACTGGTCAAGCAACCACTTTTCCTACAATTATGAGTTATAATTATGGAAGAGATTTTATCTTCTATAATTCTTTCTCATAATTTCTTTTACTCGGGTTTACAGTGTTCTCTGTAAATAGAATAACAATGCATGGGAAGATATACAGAAAACATAAACACTTAGAAGCGAATGGTTCTTGATTTGTGCCTAAAACAAGAACAAACACTTGATTTTATCCCAATGAAGTATTTGTGTAACCCATACACAGGGTCGAATAATCTTCTTTTAAAAGTGACACACGACTTCAAATGATATCCGGTAACCTTAATTGGTAATTAGCTAGACATTGATTATCTTCACCGTGTACTCAGCCAACCACAACCAACACTTCTTTTATAGGTTAAACAAACTTAAATTGTGATTAAATTCATTCGTTCTAAAAAACTTTTACTTCCTATCACATTTTTTACAGTCACGTCACAGTCAAAGCATTTTGTGTTAATTTTGTTTCGTACATGCCATAACATATATTACCTTTATCGACGTTTTTTAACTTGTCAAAAGAAACCATCTTTGAAAACAAAATTAAATTTCGCATTACCTCTGTGTGTAAAAGCTTAACTATTTTGTCGCTCAAGTGAATTGTATGCTTTGACTTTCTTCGTTGTCATGAATATGATTATTTTAGTTAGTACCTAGCTATTTTAATTTTTTTGAACTAACCTAGCTATTTTAATGAAAAGTTGTTGAAAAGGCATAGTTATTCAAACAAATACACATAACATAGCCAACTTAACCATAATCTATTGCATCACTGCTTACCATTTTGCTCTCACATTATTAGCCGATTATATTTAGATTTAGTCACCAACAGGAACGAAATCAAGACATGAAGTGATCAGATGCATTTGAAATAAACTAAACAATACTAGAAACATAATTTTAAGGGACCATGTGCATTTAAGAAAAATCGATATTTTTTTAATAAAATTAACACTACGACGCAAATATCCATGAGTATCCCATGACCCCCAGAACACCCCTAATTCCGTCCTTGACAACCAATAATACTTGGGCTAAGTCTAGATATAATCGGCTTACAACGATTTGACATGGTAATTAAATGACCATTTATCAATATAAAACATGTTTGCTTGCCCGCGCTTTGCTGCGGGATGCTTGGCGGACGGTGATTTTGATTACATGTGTTATGTATGTTATGTAGCTCCGCTGCGGGACGTTTGCACATGCGGCTATTTTATGTGTTGTCGATTATGTGGTCAGAACAAACCTAAAAACTAACCTATGTGGATGGGTATGCTTTGAAAGTCTTAGCTTTTTGTTACAGCTAATGACAAATCCCTCCATGTTTTGTTTGCTCCACCTACATGTCAGCATGGTATATTCAACATAAATTTGGAACAATCTCATCGTTATTCTATTATTCTAATTTAGTACTATGAGCAACAGCATATCATTGATGCCTTTGATAAGAACAAACTTCAAAAGGTATTATATAAGTTCAAATAAGTGCTCACATCTCATGTTATATTATCTGAAACAACTGTGATAAGATAGACCTAAAACAACTATGAATCGTACACCAGAGTACTTGCCTTTAAGGGAATAATAACAAAATTCAGTAGATCTAATGTAACTCGAACAATCATTAGTTGATGTTTCCTGAACAGGAAACATGATGTCCATACGGTGGCTACCGACATAGTATTGTTCTGCTACTAACTCACGAACATGAAAACAATATATGCATATTTAACGGTACAACTCTTATGTATTGCAGTCAATTATTTATTATTTTGTATACCTTATCACGGCTTCTTCCACTGATTATTGCTGTCGGGAAATATGTTGCAACGCCTTTTACAACGGAATACATCTCAAATATAGAAGTGGTTTCAGACTTTCAGTGACTTATGAGAATAATACGAAAGAGCATGTGGTGCCCTTATTGTAACTATGTTGATAGAAATGATGCCTAAAAACATTATTAATATTTTTCACACCTTTATGTTTTGATAATCACAAAATATAAAAAACGTTCAATGTAAAATTAAACGTAAACAAGTAATTAGTAGTAAAATTTTATTTCGAAAATTATATCACTTAAAGGTATGAATAAATAATCTGCTTAATGCATTTTATAATCAATGTAATTTTTTCAACCTCACACTTTTTATAAAATAGTTGTCAAGCATTTTTATTAAACATTACAAAACATTTTCTACAATTAAAAGTATTGTTTTTATTCAAAATAAAACATTTTATAATTCAAATTTTAGGACCCTTAAAACGCTAGAAAAAGTTCCAGAAAATCCCCCCACAACAAAAGAAAATTTGGGGAGCCCTTGTCTAGGGCGGCCCCTTAAATACAGGCGGCCCCCTTAATTTTAAGGGGACCGCCCACCTATTTAAGGGGACTGCCCATAGACTGACGCTCCTCCAGTTTGTCCTATAAATACTGGACTATTCTTATATTTTCTACACTTTTTGCACCATTCTTTCTATTCTAAACAGGCCCACAAAATCCCATTAAAATCTTTTGATCATCTAATCATAAAGCTTTGTTTCCATGTGATCCAAGCTCTATCCCTCAAGTGCAAGAGAAGAATACTTCCATCATCAAGTGAAGAAGTATTACACATTTGTGTGTTGTTGCAATCTTATTGCATCCATATCATAATTTGTAAATCATTTATAAATCTTGTAAAGTTGTGTAGTAGATAAATCTTTGTGATTGTTGTAAGTATAGTTGAATCTAGCGATTCATCCAAGTTGTGATAGTTAGGTGTGAAAGTATAAGTAAAATAGTGAAGTAGTGGTGTGAAAAAAACTAAGGTGTGAAGAAGTTGTGTAGTTGTGAAGTTGTGTTGTGAAGTCGTGAAAGTAGTAAAGAAGTTGTGAAGTCGTGATAGATTGGTTCTAGCTAAGATTAGAACTCGACATCTAGCTTAGTGTCGGAAATTGATATAAGCGAAAGTTGTGTACGGTTTTCTCCGCCATAAGGGAGTTTGTTGACATAGTGAAGAAAACTCTCGAGTTTGGTGCTCGAGGAGTGGAGTAGGGCGAAGAAGTGCTTCGTTACTGAACCACTATAAATCCTCGCGTTGTGGTTTGATTGTTCTTATTCTTATCTCTAGTCTTATCTTATTTGCTCATACTATCCTATTAATTGTTTAGATAAGTATATTGTTTATATTGTGCAAGTGTTGAATTCACATAAAGTCGAATCTAAGTTTTTATTAACAAACATAAACATTAAATTAAAAAACAGTAAATTATTCAACCCACCTTCTAGTTTTCCACAATTGGTATCAAGAGCTACGTCAAACAAGATTTTTAAAATAAATTGTATTTAAAACTTGAATCGATCTATGGAATCGGAAAAATATTTAGAAGGGCAATCTATGCAAAGACCACCACTATTTGAAAGTGATGGATTTATTTATTGAAAAAATAGATTCGAAACTTATGTGAAGTCAAAAGATCTAGATCTTTGGCATGTTATTACCGATGGTGATTTTTCTCCGATTCAAAATAATCCCGAAACTAAAAAGGATGAAGTTGTACCTTTTCATAAACAAAACGATAATCTTAAAAAGAAACTTGCAAAAAATAATAAAGCTAAAATGGTAATTTATAATGCTTTGCCACGTAAAGAATATGAAAGAATTTTTATGTGTCAAACCGCAAAAGAAATTTGGGATACTTTGTTAATCACTCATCAAGGTAATAATCAAGTCAAAGCAAACAAAATAGATCTTCTTGTTCAACAATATGAACAATTCATGATTCCAGAAGAGGAATCAATAGATAATGCCTTTGCTAAATTTAACACTATTATTACTAGTCTAAAAGCACTTGATGAAGGTTTTTCTAGCAAGAATTGTGTTAGGAAATTTCTTAGGGCATTACATCCTAAATGGCGCGCAAAAGTCACGGCGATTAAAGAATCAAAGAATCTAACAACTCTATCACTTAACGAACTCATTGGAAATTTGAAGGTTTATTAATAAGTAATTAAGAAAGATTCCGAAACCGTCAAAAGCAAAAGAGAACAAAGTAGATCTATTGCCTTGAAAGCTAGAAAGGAATCTAGTGATGATGATAGCTCAACCTCCGATAGTGAAGATGAAGAATACGCCATGGCCGTAAGAGACTTCAAGAAATTCTTCAAAAGACGAGGATGATTCGTAAGACAACCACATGAAGAAAGAAAATCATTCCAAAGAAATAAAGACGACATATAATGGCAAAGGTGAAAGAAAAGCTTAAGTGTGGAGATCTAAATCCAACTCATCGGAGAATTCCGAAACTATCAAATAGCAAAATCAAAAGGCGTTTGTTGGAGGATCTTGGAGTGATAGCGACGAAGATGAAGAGGAGAATATAAATGATGAAAAGTGTCTTATGGCTAAAGCTTCCAATGAGGTACTTTCCGAAACCGAATACTTTAGTGATGACCAATCATCATTAGACGAAAATGACTTAGATAGTGAATATAGTAGACTATGCAAAATAGGACTAAAAGTCATGGCTAAAAATAAAACTCTAAAACAAGCTAAAATAGAATTAGAGAATGAAGCACTAGAATTAAAAGATAAATTATCTAGGTTAGAAAAAGGTAAGGAAGTAAATGAAGAATGCAAATTATGTCAAGACCTTAAGTTTGAAAATGAGAAGCTTAGAAAAGAAATATCTAGACTAAATCAATTTAATGATAGTAGTCACTCACTTAAGAAAATAATAAGTTCTCAAAAACCTTTCAAAGATAAATCTGGTTTAGGATTTAATTTTACCAAAGGATCACCTAGCGAAACCAAACAAGTAAATTTTGTAAGAGCTCAAGAAGTCGAGTCGAAAGAAAAATTGATAAAATCAAACCCAAACTCAAAACCAAAATTTATACTTATAAACAATACTAAAATTCCTATTGCAAGTGATGATGAGGTAAAACGTTTTTACAAACCTTCCTTAAAACCCAAAGTCAAATTTACTAAACCCATAATGAGGTCTAAAACACTTCCTCTGAAAAAAAAAGAAAAAAAAAAAAAAAAGAAAGAAAACTCACATCCCGATCCAAACACTCAACCTAGGAGAGACCAAGGTAGACCAAATTACTCTAACACTAATCACACAATGTGGAATCATCCACACCAACCAAGCTTTACTCAATGTGGAAGATGTTCACCGTGCATGTGTCCAAATCAAATGCAAAACATGTTCGGAAACAATAACTTCGGACCCATGAAAGATGGGGACCAAATGGCTAAATCATCAAATCTTCCGAGGTTAATCATCTACGTCCTTTGGCTTTCGCCAAACAAATTGAAGAACTCATATAGGATTTCCTTAAAGCTTGCTACCTTGAAGATTTTAAAGTGATTTCTCTTGAAGGCTAAGGTATGTCTCACTCTCTAATTACGTAAACTATAGATTGGTATATGATATACTTAGTATTAGTGATAGTTAGGAATTATGGTAGTCACTAGAAATGCCATTTGTTGGTTACTTTCCTTCCATATTTTTCTGTTTTCTCAAACATGTGCCAGTAAAACACGTAAACCCCAAATAACCATAACTTTTAAGTTTACCCGGCAAAACACCAGCAAAGAGAAGCACTTGCCAAAATATGGGCCTCAGTAAGCTATGGTCCGATAAAATATAAATGCATAAAAATTATCTTTCACCACATTTTGCAGCTTATGAGCCTATAGCCATCGTCACACACACATCACCATCGTCGCACGCCATGGATAGCGGCAATGAAAGGATGTGTGGCATTGAAGAAGCAAATGTACATAAATAGTCAAATTGAGGGGAAATTCCGCAAATATGAAAGCAATACCAAACAAACACCATGGCTGCAACCACAATACGGATACGGTTGCCTTGCCAAGCTACGGATGTCAGTAAAGTATGCTCTCAAAAAATTATAAGTAGTCAGTTAACCCGTAAACAAAAACCACAATCATCATCACATATAAGAGCCGTATAAATTACAAAGCAGCTCAATTAGACCATAAAACCATCAAAGCAAACCAAATGCACAAAAATTAACTCCCAAAACCCTAACCCTAATCAAGATAATTGGACAGCGGAAAATTCAATCAAACAATATGCAAATAAACAAAACCTTAAATTTCTGACAAAACCCCAATTTCAAAATAATTTTTTTTTGAAAACATACATACCGGTTCTGATGAATCTTAAAACCCAAAAATATCTCTTTCCCCTTAACTAAGATAACCGGCAAACCACCAAAATGACCGATAATAAGTGTATATAAATCTGTAAGTACAATTAATTGTGAAGAACAACTACCAATCATGGAACGAAACCCCATAGTTAGTGGATTGAAGAACAAAACCACACTGTATGCAACCATATCATCCAAGAACGAAACCTCAAAATCAGAGAGAGAGAGAGAGAGAGAGAGAGAGAGAGAGCAACCAAAGAGTTCTAAGGTATAACCTAGTAATCTATAAGCTAAGGTTATACGTTTAAGGATTTGAAAGCAAGAAAGATTCAGTTTAAACTAAGGCTTGGGGTATACAAGTCAAGTTTTCACAGGACTACATGACACACACGTTCAAGAAGCTAGGACCCTTGTAAGTGTCTTAGCAGAGAGAGAGAGAGAGAGAGAGAGAGAGAGGGAGAGAGAGAGAGAGAGAGAGAGAGAGAGAGAGAGAGAGA